>JAXQQM020077553.1:127500-140845 GCA_034641835.2 Pinus albicaulis
CTCGACCCACAGTAGGGGCGTCTCTTTGTCACCCCCAGGGGCCCGTGTCATTTGCAAACCACGATCGTGAAGCATCTCGGTCGGGGCAGCTTTGAAGTTCAATTTCAAAAAATCGTTGAGAAGAATCCTTTGCAGACGATCCACTGAGATTCAACCCTTGGTCGCCTCGATTCGGAGCTTCGTTCTTATCACTTTACTCAAAATTCGAACGACTATCCCCATTGCACCTTCTCGCCCCCCCGGTCCTTTTCATTCAAACGTCATTTCTTTTGTTCGCATCTTCAAAAATACATTTCTTGCTTGGGGGCGGGAAATTTGGGGTTTCCATGCCACTGCTTCGAGAGGGGTCACCAGTTTGTGGAACTTATGGTCGGTGGCATGGAAACCCAAAATTTCCATGTCGCGGCATGGCGTAAAACCAGCCCAGGCCTGTGAAACTTGGGGTTTCCACGTCCTCCCGCGCCCCCGAGGGAAACATGCTAGGGAAATTGGGGTTTCCATTTCGTGGAACATGGTGGAGGGCCGCGCCCGAGCCCAGGAAACTTGGGGTTTCCATGTCCTGCCCCCCGACGAAAACCGCGGGTTTCCATGTTTTTACGCCACACTGGAAACTTGGGTTTCCATGACGATGGAAACCATCGCCCGAGTCTAGGGAACTAGTCATGTTTCGAAACCGCGGATCCAAGCCTCTGGGAACTCCAGGTTTTTTTTTCCATGTCGCGGCGCATACAAACCCGCTTCCATTTCGCCACACGATGGACAACCGCCCCAATTTGGAGAAACTCAGGGTTTCCATTTCGTGGCAGGGCGGAAAATTTCCCCAAGTTTGGGAAACCTGGGGTTCCCATGTCCTACCGCGATGGAAACCGCAACCCCAACACGGGGTACTTGGGGGTTCCATGCCGCAGCGTGACAGAAACCGTCGCCCAAGTATGGGGAACTTCGAGTTTCCATGTCACGGCGCAACGGAAATCATCACCCGGGTCCCGCGGAGCTCGGGGGTTCCCATTTTTTGCGGCACGACGGATACCACCCAATTCCAAGAAACTCGGGGATTTCCACGTCCCGCCATGACAGAAAATGTGGCCTCGGTGCGGGGAGCTCGGGTTTCCATGTTGCGGCACGACGCAGAACCGCCCAAGCCTGCAGAACTTTGGGGCTTCTGTTTCGTGGCACGAGGGAAACCGTCTAGTTCTGGGAACCTTGCGGTTTCCATCTCCCGCCCCGACGAAAGCCGCGCCCCTGGTGAGGGGAACTTGGGTTTCCATGTCGCGGCATGATCGTAATCACCCAAGTTTATGGAACTCTTGGTTTCCATTGTGCGGCACGGTGAAGAACCGCCCGAGCCTGGTGAACTTGGGGCTCCCATTTCGCGACGCGACGGAAACTGCTCCCCTGGTCCATCTCCAGAACTTGGGGTTTCCACGCCTCGTTGCAGCGGAAGCCATCCAAATGTGGGGAAGGTTGGGTTTTGCAAGGCCCCAAGACTTCATGAGGCACGTTTTTGGTAACGGGCGCACCCGTTGGGCGTTGGGGTGTCGTGCGACGTTACGGGCGAGCCGTCGCATAGTAACCGCACGAGCACGGTTGTGTGGCGGCGAGCGGCACGGGCACGTCACACATAGCTCACAGTGGCATTGGAAAAAGCGATGTTACAGGCAAAACATCACAGCGTAGCGGGAGTCATAGAACCGACGCACGAGTTGAGCGGCCGACGCTACACGAGTGGGCGGACAGCTGAACGATGGGGGTTGTCTCGGTTCGACCGAGTGACCCACGACACGTACATGATATGCGTATTAATACAGCATGCAGATGATGGAGAAGTCATCCAACCAATGATCAAGCAAGCATCTAAGTGCAAGTGCATTGGAGCACCACGAGCTAAGCCAACAGCTCGTTGGTGAAGGAAACACGGCGGCGGTGAACGTAGGGCGAGCGCGGGTCGAGCCAAGTTGTTGACATGCAGGGCGTGCGTAATTCCTCCGCAGGGCATCCGCACCACAGGACGGGTCGAGTCGGGCAGCGCATGGGTCAAGTCATGCGACAGACATGCAGGGTGTGCGGAACTTCTCCGCAGGGCATCCGCACGATCCGAGCTTCATTTCAGAGGTCGTTCTGAAGGCATCGTGAGTTGGAATTGAGTGCCAAAAGTTGAAGTAGGTGCGTTTTGATGGGACGAAGCTAACCACATAGGTGGGGGAGCGGATTGGACAAACGGAGAGCTCGCGGGGAGGTCTGAAATCATTTGCAGTGCCGACCCGAGTGACCTGGCAGCACTTGGGCAGTTTTATGCAAGATATTCCCGAGGTAAATTCTAGTGCTGTAAATGATTGTTGTGGGCTAGTTAATGATTTTCAAGCAATGTAACCTTGGAAAAAAAGTGACTTGCATTGCCAAAGAGCAAAGGGGGTCTTTTTCTGGATTGGAACTTATACTCTATTTCGTATTTATGAAACATATTATCGGGTAGACCCATTATTAACTGGGAGTTGCCCCTCCCTTGTATGTATGGGTGTACACTGTGGATGTGATGATGATGTTCATGTTTTCCGCACATTGAAAGAACATTTGATTAACTAATTTAACAAGTGTTGCTAAAGGCATAGTCTACATACTTGAGTATTATGAAAAGGAGAAGTACGGTACTGCCGCACCCTGTCTATAGCACGGTTGAAAGGTCACCAAAGGTCTAGGGGCGTGACAGGTTTCCTCACCCCTCCGTGATGACAGTCGCCCAACTGTGCGAAATGTAAGGTTTCCATGTCCCTGCTCAATGGACACCGTCCAATTATACGCCCGCCATGACAGAAACTGCCCCTGTAAGACCCACGAGCCGAGGACGATGACGGAAGGCGTTGGAAGCGTTCGGTGGACATGCGATGAATGACGAAAACCATGACGAAAGGTTAAACGGGCACGCCGACGGACGACAACATCATTCGGCTACTATGGAATGTTATCATGGTGACCGTGCGACGTTTAGGAGCAACGTGCATAAACGCATCAAAAAATGGCCGTGTGTTGGCTTGGAGGTTTTATAGGCTGGCCGTGGTGGCAAGCTGACATTAAGGAGGAAATGCCACGTTGTAACCAAGGCTTTATGGGCGTTTACTGGGTCGGCCTTATATGGGTCAAGCCCCACCCATGGAAGAAATGTGTGGGCAAAGGCACATACGAAAGGAGGATGTGCGATGGATGATAAAGGAAAGAAAGAAGGACATCAACATCTTGCTGATTCCACCATTGGCAAGCTAATGCTTGAGCCAGAGCGAAGGTCGAGGGTGGAGGGCGAAGCCACAGCAGGGAAACGGAGTTTGGGTCGAGTCGGGTAAAAACCCGTTCGGCGTTCACCCGTAGGTTGAGTCGGGTTCCTTCCACAGGGCACGTGCAGTGCAATGTTTAGTGCATGGTTGAGTCAAGTTCCTTCCACAGGACGCGTGCAGAAAAGTGTTCAGGGCGGGCGCGTCAGGTCGAGTCGGGTTCGTGCAGCGTGGCCGCGTTCCAGACGCGCGGAACAGTGTTTGAAGGCGCGGAGTTCGTTTAGCAGGGTCGGGTCGGGTTGGGTTGAACGTGTTCAGGAAACGCATGCATACCGTGACCTCGGTGACCCGCGTGCGGAAACGCGTTCAGGGTGCCGAGGGCGTCTGTGACCCAAGTGACCCACTCGAACCAGAATTCGCGCAGACTTCATAAACATGTTCTGAAAGGGAATTTTGGGGTTCCTTTGGATTTTTTGCACTGTTGGGAAGCTGTTAAGGCTAGACCCAGGTACAAGCACATTTGGCAAGAAGCATAAATGGTTTATGGAGGCTTCGCTGTATAGTTATTGCAGATTGTACATATTTATTGAAGCATAATACTGGGCAGACTTATTAACGGGATTTTCCCCTCCCTTGAATGTATGGGCGTTCATGTGGTTTGATATTGATGTTTATTGCTGTTTTATTTCCGCACAGGAGCACTTTGGAAGATTAATTAAACAAGTGTTGAGTTAGGCGTAGTCTACTTATTGAGTATTTGAAAAGAGAAAAATAAGGTAGTGCCGCACCCGTCTATAGAGCGGTTGGGAGACTACCACAGGTATAAGGGCGTGACAGTTGGTATCAGAGCTACATTTTTGTGGCTTTATTATTATTATTATTATTATTATTATTGAGCAGGGATACCGTTGCAGCGTTGCAGGTGGTATTGAAGCTTGATGGATGAGTTTGTTTCATTGGAAATGAACTTCAAAGAAATTAAAGAGAAGTCGAAGGAAGTGGAAAAGGATTTTGATGAGGCGAGTCGGACCATTGATACATTGTGCAAGAGGAGGACATCTGGCATGAGAAAAGATGAAATTTTTCGACTTATGAAGAAAGTGAGAATTCTCCGAGCAGAAATGGACAAGGTGGAAGAAGAGCGAAGGAAGTTACTTGATAAGCTTCTCAAGCTTAGAGACCTTGGAAAGATGAAGCATGGTGGCATGAAGCCCACTGTGGCCAAACCAAAGGATGTTGTAGATGTGATTGAAGTCATGGAAGAAGCTGATGAACAAGTTGGACCAGGACCAAGCACATTACAAGCATTGATGGTGGACGATTCTCACAAGGATGTTGCAGATGTGGTAGAAGTCGAGGACGAACTTGATGAACAGGTTGGACCAGGGCCAAGCACATCGGTGATGGATGATTCTGGGGAGGATGTTGAGGATGGGGATATGATCAAGGAAGAACTCATGGAACAAGTTGAACCTAGACCAAGCACATTGCAGGCATTGGGGGATGAACCACATGAAAATGTTGCAGAAGTGGCAATGATCGAGGAGGAACTTTATGAGCAGGCGGTACCAGGATTGGAAGCATTGCAGACATTGATGAGGATGAAGGACACTCGCTTAGAGATTCTTCATGAAGACATGGCTTGTGTTTCAATTGAGCATCTGGGAGATGGACCGTATACAGGGATGGTAAAGAAGATGACTTCTTTTCCAATACCATGGAGGACCTTTCCTTGGATGACTATGATGGAAACTTGTAGATTGGAGAAGCAAGGGGAGCATTTATTGTTGTAGGCCTTGATAGGGAAATTTGTCACCTCGCTCTAGTAGGTTCAAATTCCCGTGACAAGGGTGGAATTTGATAATCTCTGTGATAGATACGGGTCATGCTTAGCCACATGGAAACTGGCTAGGTTTCCGGCATGACTCATGGACTGCCTTGGTGGTAGGGCACATTGTCTGGGTAGACTTCTTCATGGCTTACAACCAAGAAGGAACTCTTGGTGCACCTTTAGCAGGGGAGAAGCCTTGGAGGAAATAACCATGATGATGATGGTAGAAGTGACCGAGGGCACTTAACCTGTACACTATACACATGATGGTGACTAGGGTTGATGCGAGTCTACTCTTGATGGACACATGGGAAACCAAAGTCATGTACATTGACATGAGGGCATGGTAGGACATTATGTGGAGACATTATGCAGGTGCACTTACTGGGTGCCCACTTATGAGCATCATGGAGGAGTGTCAAGAAGGAATATGCTGAGCATGATCGATTGTTGGTGCTACATGGAGATCTTTTATAGATGGGCTAATGGACGTTGTTCACTTTGAGCAACAAGAAATTGGTTGGATGAGCAGCCTACGAGCACATTCATATGACTTGCAGGGTGAGAACAACTTGTGGTGGCACTCATGGGAAATACAAGTATGCTTGCCAACGCTTTGGATAGGATGATGCGTGGGAGTTCATGATGGAGTTTCATTCATTGGAGGCTTCATACTACAATGATCTTGCAGTATCTGGTTCACTGAGGGATGCATACCTTCGAGCAGGGAAACGCGTTCGGTCGGGTCGGGTCGCGTGAGGGCGCCCAAGGAAACGCGTTTGGGTCGGGTCGTGTGAGGGCGGCCGTATAAAAAATGCTAAGTTGTGACCGCTCGCGTGCCTTGTGCACGTTCGCGCGGCCAGTTTCCGATTTGCTCCCTTGTGCCTTCGTTCGGGCGGGTCGGGTCGGGTCGTGCCGTGCGAGGGGGGGGCGTATAAAAAATGCGAAGTTGTGACTGCTCGTGTGCCTTGTGCACGTTCGTGCGACCCGTTTTCCGTTTGCTCCCTTGTGCCTTCGTTCGGGCGGGTCGGGTCGTGCCGTGTGAGGGCGCCCAAGGAAACGTGTTCGGGTCGGGTCGTGTGAAGGAGGCCGTATAAAAAATGCTAAGTTGTGACCGCCCCTGTGCCTTGTGCACGTTCGTGCGACCCGATTGTCATTTGCTCCTTTGTGCCCTCGTTAGGGCGGGTCAGGTCGTGCCGTGTGAGGGCGCCCAAGGAAACGCGTTCGGGTCGGGTCGTGTGAGGGAGGCCGTATCGAAAATGCTAAGTTGTGACCGCCCGTGTGCCTAGTTTTCATGCCCCTATACCTTCGGTGTCTTTCAACCACGCTATAGACGGGTGCGGCACTACCGTACTTTTTTCTTTTTCCAAATACTCAAGTATATAGACTACGCCCTTAGCAACACTTGTTAGTTATTAACCAAAGGTTCTCTCGATATGCGGAAATAAACATAAACATCATTATCAATCCACAAGTATGCTCATACATACAAGGGAGGGGAAATTCCCTATTAATAATGAGTCCGACCGATAATACGTTTCATAAATATGAAATAATAAGTTCCAATCCAGCAGAAGCCACTTCTGCTCCTTGGCAAGGCAAGTTAGCCTTTTGACCAAGCTCTAAGGCTTTTCAACCATCAAACTAGCCTACAACAATCATTTACAATCATCAGAATTCACATTTGGGAATATCCTGGGCAAAACTACCCAAGTGCTGCCGGGTCACTCAAATCGGCACTACAAATCAGTTTAGACCGTCCATCGAGCTCCTTGTGTGTCTAATATGCTTCCCAACTATACAGTTAGATGCGGCCCGTCAATACGCACATTCTGAAATTTACAGCACTCAATTCCGACTCCGGACGCTCCCGGAATGGCTTCCACACTGTTGTGGAGTTCGTGCAGAGGTGCCCAGTCGTGGGTCACCCGACTCGCCCAGCCAAACGCGTTTGAGTCGGGTCGGGCGCGCCGGGTGAGGGCGCCCGGTCAAAGGCGTTTGGGTCGGGTCGGGCGTGCCGGGCCAAACGCGTTTGGGTTGGGTCGGGCGTGCCGGGTGAGGTGCCGGGCCAAACGCGTTCGGGTCGGCTCGGGCGCACCGGGTGAGGGTGCCGGGCCAAACGCGTTCAGGTCGGGTCGGGCGTGCCAGGTGAGGGTGCCGGGCCAAACGCGTTCGGGTCGGGTCGGGCACGTCGGGTGAGGGTGCCAGGCCAAATGCATTTGGGTTGGGTCGGGCGCGCCGGGTGAGGGTGCCGGGCCAAACACGTTCAGGTCAGGTCGGGCGCGCCCTATCGCGCCGGGTGAGGCCACCCAGCCAAACGCGTTTGGGCCGGGTTGCTTGGGCCGAGGGCGCCCGTATCAGATTTGCTAAGTTGTGACCGCCCGGGTGCCTTGTGTACGTCCGAGCGGCCCATTTTCCATTTGCTCCCATGTGCGTCCGTTCGGTCAGGCGGGCCGTGTGGCACCAGGTGAGGGCGTCCGTTCGGGTCGGGCCGTTTGGTCGGAGGGCGCCCGTGTCAGATTTGCTAAGTTGTGACTGCCCGAGTGCCTTGTGCATGTTCAGGCGGCCCGTTTTCCGTTTGCTCCCATGTGCGTCCTTTTGTTCGGGTCGTTTGGTCGTGCCGGGTGAGGGCGTCCGTTCGGGTCGGGTCGTTTGGTCGTGCCGGGTGAGGGCGTCCGTTCGGGTCGTGTCGGGTCATTTGGCCCAAGGGCGTCCGTTCGGGTCGGGTCGGGTCGTTTGGCCCAAGGGCATTCGTTAGGGTCGGGTCGGGTCGTTTGGCCCGAGGGCGTCCGTTCGGGTGGGTGTGCCGAGTGAGGGCGTCCGTTCGGGTCGGGTCAGGTCGTTTGGCCCGAGGGCATCCGTTCGGGTGGGCGTGCCAGGTGCCCGTTTGCCGTTTGCTCACATGTGCGTCCATTCGGGTGGGCGTGCCGTGTTGTGCCGGGTGAGGGCGTCCGTTCGGGTCGGGTCGTTTGGCCCGAGGGCGCCCATGTCAGATTTGCTAAGTTGTGACCGCCTGGGTGCCTTGTGCACATCTGGGCAGCCCGTTTGTCGTTTGCTCCCATGTGCGCCCGTTTGGTCGGGCGCGTCGGGTGAGGGCGTCCATTCGGGACGGGTCGTTTGGTCATGCCGGGTGAGGGTGTCCGTTTGGGTCGGGTCAGGTCGTTTGGCTCGATGGCATCCATTCGAGTGGGCGTGTCGGGTGACAGTGTTCGTTCGGTTCAGGTCGGGTCGTTTGGCCCGAGGGCGCCAGTGTCAGATTTGCTAAGTTGTGACCGCCCGGGTGCCTTGTGCACGTCCGAGCGGCCCGTTTTCCGTTTGCTCCCATGTGCGTCCATTTGGTCGGGTCGTTTGGTCGTGCCGGGTGAGGGCGTCCGTTCAGGTCAGGTCGTTCGGTCGTGCCGGGTGAGGGCGTCTGTTTGGGTCAGGTCGTTCGGTCGTGCTGGGTGAGGGCGTTCGTTCGGGTAGGGTCGTTCGGTCGTGCCGAGTGAGGGCGTCCATTCAGGTCAGGTCGGGTCGTTTGGCCCGAGGGCGCCGGTGTCAGATTTGCTAAGTCGTGACCGCCCGGGTGGCTTGTGCACGTCCAGGCGGCCTGTTTACCATTTGCTCCCATGTGCGTCTGTTTGGTCAGGTCGTTTTGTCGTGCCGGGTGGGGGCGTCCGTTGGGGTCGGGTAGTTCGGTCGTGCCGGGTGAGGGCGTCCGTTCGGGTAGTTCGGTCGTGCCAGGTGAGGGCATCCGTTCGGGTCGGGTCGGGTCGTTTGGCCCGAGGGTGCCCGTGTCAGATTTGCTAAGTCGTGACCGCCCGGGTGCCTTGTGTGCGTCTGGGCGGCCCGTTTCCCGTTTGCTCCCATGTGCGTCTATTTGGTCAGGTCGTTTGGTCATGCCGGGTGAGGGCGTCCATTCGGGTCAGGTCATTCGGTCGTGCTGGGTGAGGGCGTCCATTCGGGTCGGGTCGTTCGGTCGTGCCAGGTGAGGGTGTCCGTTCGGGTCGGGTCGTTCGATCGTGATGGGTGAGGGCGTCCGTTCGGGTCGGGTTGGGTCGTTTGGCCCGAGGGCGCCCGTGTCAAATTTGCGAAGTCGTGACTGCCCCGGTACCTTGTGCACGTCCGGGCGGCCTGTTTGCCGTTTGCTCCCATGTGCGTCCGTTTGGTCGGGTCGTTTGGTCGTCAGGTCGTTCAGTCGTGCCGAGTGAGGGCATCCGTTCGGGTCGGGTCGGGTCATTTGGCCCGAGGGCGCCCGTGTCATATTTGCTAAGTCGTGACTGCCCGGGTGCCTTGTGCATGTCCGGGCGGCCCGTTTGTCGTTTGCTCCCATGTGCGTCCGTTTGTTCGGGCGCGCCGTGTCGTGCCGAGTGAGGGTGTCCGTTCGGGTTGGGTCGTTTGTTCGTTTCGTGTCAGGGCGTCTGTTCGGGTCGGGTCGGGTCGGGTCATTTGGCCGGAAGGCGTCGATTCGGGTGGGCGTGCCGGGCGAGCGAGTCCGTTCGGGTCGGGTCGGGTCGTTTGGCCGGAGATCGCCTGTGTCAGATTTGCTAAGTTGTGACTGCCCGGGTGGCTTGTGCACGTCCGGGCGACCTGTTTGCCATTTGCTCCCACGTGCGTCCGTTTGGGTCGGGTTGTTTGGTCGTGCCGGGTGAGGGCGTCCGTTCGGGTCAGGTTGTTTAGTCGTGCCGGTTGAGGGCGTCTGTTTGGGTCGGGTCATTTGGTCGTGCGGCACAAAGGCGTCCGTTCGGGTGGGCATGCTGGGCGAGGGCGTCCGTTCGGGTCGGGTCGGGTCATTTGGCTCGAGGGCGCCCGTGTCAGATTTGCTAAGTTGTTATTGCCGAGGTGCCTTCTGCACGTCCGAGCGTCCCGTTTGTCATTTGCTCCCATGTGCGTCCGTTTGGTCGGGCGTGCCGTGTCGCACCGGGTGAGGGTGTCCGTTCGGGTCAGGTGGTTTGGCCCGAGGGCGCCCGTGTCAGATTTGCTAAGTTGTGACCGCCCGAGTGCCTTGTGCACGTCCGGGAGGCCCGTTTTCCATTTGCTCCCATGTGCGTCTGTTCGGGTGTGCGCGTCGTGTCGTGCCGAGTGAGGGCGTCCGTTCAGGTTGGGTCATTTAGTCCGAGGGTGCCCGTGTCATATTTGCTAAGTTGTGACCGCCCGGGTGCCTTGTGCACGTTCGGGCAGTCCGTTTGCCATTTGCTTCCATGTGCATCCATTCGGGTCGGGTCGTTAGGTCGTGCCGGGTGAGGGTGTCCGTTCGGGTCGGGTCATTCGGTTGTGCCAGGTGAGGTCGTTCGTTCGTGTCGGGTGGTTTGGCCTGAGGGCGCCCATGTCAGATTTGCTAAGTTGTGACCGCCCGGGTGCCTTGTGCACGTCTAGGCAGCCCGTTTGCCATTTGCTCCCATGTGCGTCCATTCGGGTGGGCACGCTGTGTCGTGCCGGGTGAGGGCGTCCGTTCGGGTCAGGTCGTTTGGCCCAAGGGCGCCCGTGTTAGATTTGCTAAGTTGTGACCACCTGGGTGCCTTGTGTACGTCCGGATGGCCCATTTTCCCTTTGCTCCCATGTGCGTCCGTTCGGGTGGGTGCGCCGTGTCGTGCCGGGTGAGGGCGTTCGTTTGGGTCGGGTCGTTTGGTTGTGCCGGGTGAGGTCGTCCGTTCGGGTCGGAACATTTGGCCCGAGGGCACCCGTGTCAGATTTGCTAAATTGTGACTGCCTGGGTGCCTTGTGCATGTCCGGGCAGCCTGTTTGCCATTTTCTCCCATGTGCATCCATTCGGGTGGGCGCGTCGTGTCGTGTCGGGTGAGGGCATCCATTCGGGTCGGGTCATTTGGTCGTGCCGAGTGAGGTCGTCCGTTCGGGTTGGATCGTTTGGCCCGAGGGCGCCCGTGTCAGATTTGCTAAGTTGTGACAGCTCGGGTGCCTTGTGCACGTTCGGGCGACCCGTTTGCCATTTTCTCCCATGTGCGTCCATTCGGGTGGGCGCGCAGTGTCGTGCCGGGTGAGGGCGTCCGTTCGGGTCGGGTCGTTTGGCCCGAGGGCGCCCATGTCAGATTTGCTAAGTTGTGACCGCCCGGGTGCCTTGTGCACCTCCGAGCGGTATGTTTGCCGTTTTCTCCCATGTGCGTCCATTCGGGTCGGGCGTGCCGTGTCGCGCCGGGTGATTGCATTCGTTCGGGTGGGCGTGCCGGGTGAGGGCGTCCGTTCGGGTCGGGTCATTTGGCCTGAGGGCGCCCGTGTCAGATTTGCTAAGTTGTGACCGCCCGGGTGCCTTGTGCACGTTCGGGTGGCTAGTTTGCCGTTTTCTCCCATGTGCATCCGTTCGGGTGGGCGCGCCGCGTCGTGCCGGGTGAGGGCGTCCGTTCGGGTTGGGTCGTTTTGTCGTGCCGGGTGAGGTCGTCCGTTCGGGTCAGGTCGTTTGGCCCGAGGGCACCCGTGCCATATTTTCTAAGTTGTGACCGCCCGGGTGCCTTGTGCACGTCCGGGCGGCCCGTTTTCCGTTTGCTCCCATGTGCGTCCGTTCGGGCGGGCGCTCCGTGTCGCCCTGGGTGAGGGCGCACGGACGAGGGCGTTCAGGTCGCCCCGTTTTGTCTGAGGGTGTGCTTATCAGATTTGCTTTTCGTGTGAAAGGTGGGTTGGTAATTGAGTTGTTTTGTTCGGTTGTGCCTGAAGAATAGCCTTGGGTCATTTTTAGGGTCTTCGACTTTCTTCTCTCCATCACCACTCGGTAGCATATGAACGGTAATGTTGGCCATGCTCGTCCTTGGAGGCATGTTTGAACAATCTCTCCCGTCCCCTCTATTTTCTAGCATTTGGATGGGGTTGTTGTGTGTGGCTCCTTTGGATGACGGGCCGCCTGTTGGCTTTGTTGAAATCAGCTCTCTGGTAACTCTCTCTCGTGCCCCTTGGTCGTACATTTTCTCTGTTGAAATCAAAGTTTTGCTATGTCGCTCATTGGCTCCGTTGATGTCGGCTCTTCGCTATATTGTTCTTCCCCTCTCTTTTTGCTTGCTTGTGGGGGGAGGGGTTGGATTTTCGTGTGAAAGGTGGGTTGGTAACTAAGTTTTTTGTTCGGGTGTGCCTGAAGAGTGGCCTTGGGTCATTTGTAGGGTCGTCGACTCTCATCTTCTCTCCATCCCCACTCGGTAGCACATGAGCGGTAATGTTGGCCATGCTTGTTCTGGGAGGCATATGTGAAAAGAGTTACCCTTTCGCTCTGTGTTCTTAGAGTTGGATGAGGTCGCTCTATGTGGCTCCTTGAGACAACTGGCCGGTCACCTATGTCGCTCTCGTGCCCCTTGCTCGCTCGTTGGCTCCATCGATGTTGGATCTTCGCTATATTGTTCACCTCCTCCCTTTTTGGTGGGTTGGAGAGGTGTGCTTTTGTCTCGTTGGCTTCGTGAAATCGGCTCCTCGCTATATTATTCACCTCCTCCCCTTTTGGTGGGGGGAGGGGTTGGATTTTTGTGTGAAAGGTGGGTTGGTAATTGAGTTGCTTGTTCGGGTGTGCCTGAAGAATGGCCTTGGGTCATTTGTAGGGTGGTCGACATTCATATTCTCTCCATCCCCACTCGGTAGCACATGAGTGGTAATGTTGGCCATGCTTGTCCTGGGAGGTATATGTGAAAAGAGTTACCCTTTCTCTCTGTGTTCTCAGAGTTGGATGAGGTCATTGTGTGTGGCTCCTTGAGACAACTGGTCGGTCACCTATGTCGCTCTCGTGCCCCTTGCTCACTCTTGGCTCTGTCGATGTTGGCTCTTCGCTATATTGTTCACCTCCTCCCTTTCTGGTGGGTTGGAGAGGTGGGCTTTTGTCTCATTGGCTTCGTGAAATCGGCTCCTCGCTATATTGTTCACCTCCTCCCCTTTTGGTGGGGGGAGGGGTTGGATTTTCGTGTGAAAGGTGGGTTGGTAAATTGAGTTTCTTGTTCGGGTGTGCCTGAAGAATGGCCTTGGGTCATTTGTAGGGTGGTCGACATTCATATTCTCTCCATCCCCACTCGGTAGCACATGAGCGGTAATGTTGGCCATGCTCGTCCTGGGAGGCATATGTGAAAAGAGTTACCCTTTCGCTCTATGTTCAAAGAGTTGGATGAGGTCGCCGTGTGTGGCTCCTTGAGACAACTGGCCGGTCGCCTATGTCGCTCTCGTGCCCCTTGCTCGCTCGTTGGCTCCGTCGATGTTGGCTCTTCGCTATATTGTTCACCTCCTCCCTTTTTGGTGGGTTGGAGAGGTGGGCTTTTGTCTGGTTGGCTTCATGAAATCGGCTCCTCGCTAT
>JAXQQM020061897.1:0-52177 GCA_034641835.2 Pinus albicaulis
TAACATAATAAATCATCACACATAAGCATCACACATGAACACCAGGATTTTAGGTGGAAACCCAAGTCGGGAGAAAACCACTGCTACCGTTGCTCAGCCTTCAAAATATTTTATTATAGAGAAAACATCTTACAACATATGTGATGGTGTAGACTCCTACCAGCACGCAGGCACCCACCTGCGCTCGTTTACCAGCCGCTCCTGGAAGGGAGCTCCAACCCCCTGACTCGTTTACCAGCCTTTCCTGGAAGGGAGCTACGACCCCACGGCGAAGCTACAACCCTCAGCACTTCTATGGACCACGTTTCATCAATTTTCACACTGGATCCAAAGCTTCCTTTAGAACACAACCTACAAGCCACGTTTCATCATATTTTTAGACTGGACCCACTCCATACATTCAAGCATAATCATACATCATCAGCAGATAGCAGTAACACAGCAGAACAGATCAGACATTTCAAACTTCACACTTCAGCAAACCCTAATATTCATACGCGCTTTCCTTTCACTGATCCTGCATATATACGCGCCTTCTACCTTACAAACCCGCGTATACTTCTGTACATATTACAAAGTTAGTTTTACTGCACATACGCGCTTTCTCTTCAGCGAAGCCACGTATATATGCGCTTCTTCTGCGGAAAACTAGCGTATGGTTCTTCAAACATTTAGGTCATTACAATTCTTCAGAATAGACACATCACACATATTTTACCCTTTACGTCAGACAGATGTTCGCCTCATCTCAGATCTAATCATTCCATAAACAGATCTAGCAGATACAAATACATTCCAGATCTAGATTCCCTCCTTCATCATTTCTTCATTAGTGCATCATACATTCAGATCTATCATTCAACTGTAACCCTTTCCATTTAGATATACTTCAGAGAGAAGTATTCATTCAAGCTCACACTCCTTGCTCACATTTGCACAATAGATTTCTTCTCCTTATATAGGTTAATCCTTTATCAATACCATGAGCCAAAACCAAATTACTTTCGATGGTATTCCTGAACGGGGTCACATAGACGAATCATTACTCAATACAATGGGTCAATACCATGGTGGTTACCCCTGGTTTTACATATTTAGAGCGCTTTTTCCCATACGCGACTTGGCACGTTATTTCCCGCGTGCATACGCTACTTTCTCTGGACATATCCGCGTATGCCTTGAGACATACGCTTTTCATCATGTTCTGGCACATACTGACATTCCTTCCATCATTACCTTCTGTACTCATTGTATATACATCAGATTTACATCTTTTAACAAGTTCATCAAGACATATTCCATCAAGGACATCTTCATCAAGTAGGTTGCCATCATCTTCATCAAGTGGGTTGCCATCAAGGACAACACTCAGCATCATATTGCCAACACCTATTTTATTCAAAATAAATAGAAACTGTTTTAAGATAAGAAGGAGATGGTTGCTTATGTGTCCTCTTTGTTGGCTCTTTAGATATTCTTTAGAATCTAAGATGCCTTCACTGATACTCTTTCTCACTTATACTGTTTCATTTCAGATACTCTTTAACCTTCAGTAAAATTGCTTTACTATTGTAAATCTGTTTGGATGGTGAAATCAGCAAACAAATTTTTTCTTTTTCATTTGCTTGTCTTTCTTTCTTCATAGCAATTCAGTCAATGCTTGCCAATCCTCATTTTTAGGAATTTGAATATTTTTGAGTTTCCTAAAATTCTCATCAGCCTCAGTGTACCTAGAAAATGTGGGCTTGATTACAAATAAGTGCTTGATATCATACTGCAAATAAAACAAATCTTCAAAATGTTTTAACAATACTTTTCCTACGGGAATGCCTTGACATGCTGGCTTGTTCACCTCCTCCTTGGCATATTCTCTTATCTTCTTGTCATAATCATTTTGAGGCATTAACTTATCATTAATTACCATGATATCAAGAAGTCCCTTTTGCCTTAAATTGGTGAATTTAACCATGAATCTAGTTATATCAGTATTCATTGCTTCACATTTCTCTTCAAGCTGCCTCATCAAATTTCTTTTGGTGGTAACTTTCCTAATTTCTAGGATAGTTGCTGTCCTCTCATTTATTTTTAATTCTTCCAGTTCCTATCTATTCTTGCTATTGAGGAAATTTATTAATATTACAACCTATTCTGGTTTATCAACTAAAAAATCACCTGAATTGAAGGCCAAAAATCATGGATGGCTTCAATTTCATTATTCCATAGGTAATTTTTAATATATGATATCTGATCTTTGAGAGTTAATTCTTTTTGGAACTTCTTTACCTCTTCACTCAATCTGTGGGCATTTTGTTCATGTATTTTAGCATCTATCTGATTTGATTTTCTTGTCTTCTCAAGATTTTCAATTATCTTTGTAAATCTGTTTATTTCATTTGTCTTCAAGGACATCTCTTCCATTGCTTTTACTAGTTGACTACTTTCATCTGTAGGTGGTAACACTGTTGTAGAGGATTCAGTTACTGAAGTTGTTGAAGAAGTCACTGGCACTGCAGTGGCCAGTGGCTCTTTGGGTGCCAAATTTTCTCCTAAAGTTGAAGGTATTGCTGCAGTGATGAATGGGATGATTGTGGGAATCACTGGTTCTTTAACTGTCTCCTTTTCTTGGACAAGTTGGTCCATTTGTACTTCCATTTCATTAATTTGAGCTGTCAGTTGAAGTATCAAACTCATAATATCATCTTTTTCCTTTTGATCCTGTAAAACTTCCTTTGTCTGAGGATGCTCACTTTGAGAAAGCTTGAGTTGTTTCCTCAAGGCAGCTATATCCTCATTTTTCTTTTTATCCAATGCTTCTGCTGCTTTGATGTTTGTAGGATCATATCCTACCTGTAATACTATATCTTCTAAGGCCTTTATCCTTAGATCCTTTGCACATAATGAAGCTTTATCCATCTTCATTTGATCTTGCATATTAGAGATGGTATTTTGAAGCTTATGAGCACTCATAGCTTTTGTTGTGACTGTGGAATAAAGCATATCTAAGGTTTGCCTATGAAACTCAATTTGATCTAATTCATGGATTTTGTCTGTAGCTACTTCCATATCAACTTTCTTATAGTCAGCAACTGTCTTTGGAACTGATACTATGGGTTGTAATACTGACATAATCAATTTTTTAGTTGAATAATCAAATGCTGATAGGAATCTGTTTTGATTACTTGGCTTTTTCTTTAAGAACTGAGAATATATTTCAATTTTGATTTCCTCATTCTTCAACTTGATTTACTTGTATTTTTCCTTAATATCCAAATCCTTCTCCTCAGCTGAATGTGAGGAAGAAGCCTTCATACTTTGTTGCCTTTCCATTAACTGAGCATCTTCATTATTTAGTTGTTCTTCATTCTGGTTTCGCTCACTAATCATTACAGTGGCTACATTGGTCTTTGGCTATTCAATGTTGGTATTCAAGGTCTCTGTTTCTTCAACATCTATTGTTACTTTACCTTTAGCTGTTGTATCCAGTTTTGGCCTCTTGTTGTAAATGATCTTAAACTTTGTTTCTATTGTAGTCTCTGCAGTATAAGCTCCTTCTTCTCTGATTCTCTTAGTGGATGTCTCTAGCTGTTTGGCAATTTCCAAAGTGTGACTAGTATTCCTTTGGTTTACTACCTCTGTTAAAGTGTTTTCAACCCACTCAATTTGATTAGCGAACTTATCTACTTATGGCTTTGATTCATGGATAAAGGGTGTCAATTTACATTTTACCCTTAGTTTACTTAATATCCCTTGTGGATCATAATTCCATGGGAAACTTTCTTCTAATTTATATTCCAGTAGTTGACTTGTTGCTTCCTTTTCTGCGTCTTTGTGATTACATATGAAAGGCCCAATTTGATTTTTGAGTTTAAATTGGGTCTTCTTCTTAGCTGCCATGAAATTAATTGAATCTGAATTTAGGATTTTCCTGATGTACTCCAAGGCAAAGATCCCCATTGGTGGATGCTTGGGTAACTTGTAAGGCAACAAGTTAGAACCAAAAACTCTGATTTCAGTGAATTTTTCATACAAATACCAATCACCCACTTTTCTCTGCTCTAATAGCTGCAATATTTTCTTCATTTCCTCATTGATTCTAGGCTGCTCTGTTTTTGTCAAGATGGTGATCAATGGATGTAAAAAAAAACTCTGCAAACTCTGAATAATTGAACTTTGTGCCTTCTTTTCTGAGTATAGATGTCTAAAAGATAACTGATAGAGGTTTTCCTTCTATATCCGAATTTTGAAGTGAAATTGGAAAGCTCTTTGATTGGAAGAATAGAAACAAGTGGAAAAGATAGGAGGTATATCTAAATACTTCTTCCAGTTGTAAATTAGTCAATTGATAGTGGATACTATCAGTAATGAAACCAGCATAGTCAAAGATAACTGAAGGTGGTTGACCTGGAGAAAAGGCGGACAAAAATCCCAGGATAGAGTCATCAGTGTGCTCATCAGTGAAATATCCAAGTATGAAGGAAATCATGGAGATTACATGCCTTGAACCTGTAGGTTTTAACCCTGAACAGAAATTATCTACACACGAATCTTATAACAGAAAATAAACAATAGCGAGAGCATAAAACATAAAACAGATAAACACAGAGATTTTCCCCTGGATCCCAAATCGGGATGACCAGCTTGATTTTTCATTATTTTCCTTTTAGTGTTACAACACACATATATATACATGCCGAAGCATACATAAACCCCAATCTATAAACCCTGGATTAGAACATAACCGTAGTTCCCTTGACCGGATCTACAAAAATACCAGGGGCCAAAAACCATCGTACCCCAATACCATGTGCAAAACCATTCACAAAACCATGGACGCAGACTACCCGCCGGAAATTAAGGACCAAAAATTTTTGCCGGGGCGCTGCCCCAGACCCCGACAGGGGGGGCTATCGCCCCCCCCTCTTACCCCCCCACGCATGCTTAGTCATGGAAAGAATATAATACATACCCAACATTCTCCCACTTGTTGTTTTATTTCCACGGGGGGCCACAGGAGGGCTTAGTCATTGGCCCAATTCTTCAACACCCATTGTTTCTCTACACCAAGAGAACTTCTGAGTGCTCACAGACTTTGTCAATGCATCTGCAACATTCTTCAAAGTGTCCACCTTTACCAGCAACACCCTTTTAGCCTCAACCATATCTCTAACAAAGTGATACTGAACATCAATGTGCTTTGTCTTTGAATGATAAGCAGGGTTCTTAGCCAAGAAAATTGCACTTTGGCTATCACAGTCTATCCTTATAGCTTGTTGTACCAACCCCATACTTGAACACAATCTCTCCAACCAAACTGCTTCCTTGCTTGCATGAGTGGCTGCTATGTATTCTGCCTCTGTAGTTGAAAGAGCCACTATAGACTGTCTTTTACTCATCCAACTGACCGCGCCTCCAAATAGGCTAAACACATACCCACTTGTAGATCTTCTTTGGTCCAGATCTCCAGCCCAGTCTGCATCAACAAAACCACGAATGTCCAACATTCTTTCCAATCCTCGTCTTCCCTGGTAGCACAAGCCATAATCACTAGTGCCACGTAAATATCTGAAAACCCGCTTCACTGCTGTCCAATGCTCCTTCCCTGGGTTTGACATAAACCTGCTCAATACTCCCACTGCATGTGCAATGTCCGGTCTAGTACAGACCATTGCATACATCAGGCTACCCACTGCACTTGCATATGGAACACGGGACATATACTCCTCTTCTTCTTGTGTCTTGGGACACTGTTCAGCAGACAGCTTTACACCTACAGGAATAGGAAAATTCACCGGTTTACTATCCTGCATATTGAACCTCTGCAATATAGTCTCGACATACTTCCTCTGGTTTAACCAGAGCTTCCTCTTTGCCCGATCTCTCTTAATTTCCATGGCCAAAATATAGTTTGCAGCACCAAGATCCTTCATGTCGAATTTGGAGAACAGTTGGGTCTTCAAATCTTGGATAATTTCTTTGTCATTTCCCATCAACAACATATCATCCACATACAAGACCAAATAAATAACACGGTCACCAATTAATTTAAAATAAACACAGTGATCCTCCTTGCTTCTGGTGAAGCTAAGTCCCCATATATAGGTATCAAATTTCTGATACCACATCCTTGGTGACTGTTTTAACCCATACAGAGACTTCTTCAACCTGCATACCAGTTCTTTCTTACCCTTCACCATAAGGCCTTCAGGTTGCTTCATGTAGATCTCCTCTTCTAGATCCCCATGAAGAAAAGTTGTCTTCACATCCATCTGTTCTATCTCAAAATCAAATGCAGCAGCAACATTTAAAAGTAATCTAATAGAAGTAACCTTGGCAACAGGAGAAAAAATATCACCAAAATCAATTCCTGGCACCTGGGAATAACCTTTCACTACCAACCGAGCTTTGTATTTCTCCACCTTGCCTTCTACATTCATCTTCTTCTTAAACACCCATTTTCTCCCAATGGGCTTCCTTCCAGCTGGCAACTCCACCAAATCCCATGCATCATTTTTGTGCAAGGATGCCATTTCATCAACCATGGCCTCCTTCCAGAGTTTTCCATCCTCTGAATCTACTGCCTCCTTAACGGTTCTGGGTTCATCATCAGTTATAGTTAAGGAAAAACCTGAACAGAAAGCAGATGGACTATACCTTTCTGGTTGCCTTCTTTCCCGAACTGATCTTCTCAAAGCTGGAGTTTGTGGCTCTTCATCTTCTGAGTCTTCTTCTATTGTAGAGTCCGATTCATCCTCCTTTAGCTCAAACTCTATCTTCTCAGGTTCCTTTGGTAGGAATTCATGTTTAACAACATCTTTCACTTCTCTAAACACCACATCTCGGCTGTACACAACCTTCCTTGTTTCTGGGTTCCAAAGCTTGTAACCCTTTAAACCATCCTTATACCCAATAAAGATGCACCTTTCAGATTTATTATCCAACTTGGTCCTTTCTCCTTTGGAACATGTACATATGCATCACATCCAAATACCCTTAGATGTGAAAGAGAGGGTTTCTTACTAGTCCATACCTCATGTGGAGTCTTATCCTCCAACGCTGATGAAGGTGATATGTTAACTAAGTAACATGCAGTCTCCACTGCCTCTGCCCAGAATTCTTGTCCTAACCTGGTACCACTGAGCATGCTTCTTGCCTTTTCCATCAGTGTTCTGTTCATTCTTTCTGCAACTCCATTTTGTTGCGGTGTGTATGGAGTAGTCTTCTGTCGTGCTATACCACACTTCTTACAGAACTCTTCAAATTCCTTCTTACAGAACTCCCCACCATTATCTGTCCTCGGCACCTTTATCTTCTTCTCTGTCCGGTTTTCCACCAGAGCCTTAAATTCTTTAAATTTGTCAAAGACTTCAGATTTCTTCCTCAAGAAATATATCCATGTATTCCTTGAGAATTCATCTATGAATGAAACATAGTACATAGACTTTCCTAGTGACGGAACTGACACAGGCCCAAACACATCACTGTGCACAAGTTCTAATATCTTGTTCGCCCTCTTAGCACCAGAGGGAAAACTCACCCGATTCTGCTTCCCATATACACAATGTTCACAGAAATCGAAATCCAGAGAGCAATTAGACATACCTTCTACCATACCATTTCTATGTAGTATCTGAAGGCCCTTCTCTCCAATATGTCCAAGCCTTTGATGCAATAGCATGGTATTTTCTCCAAAGACAGCTAGGCTTTCCGCTCCACTTTCAGGAACCACATAACTATTACACCCATCAATAACAGTGCTACCTTGTAGCTTGTACAGAGTTCCAGTCTGAACTCCCCGCATTAATACCAGTGCTCCCCGAACCATCTTGCAGGCATCTTTCTCGAACACTGTTTTTACACCTGCATCATCCATCTTGCTTACAGAAATCAGATTTCTCGCCAATGTAGGAATATGCAGAACACCAGGAAGTGTTCTAATCCTCCCACCTTGCAGCTTCAGCTTGACCTTTCCACGTCCGACGATTCTGGCCTTCCTATCATCCCCTAGGAAGACATCACCACCATCATATTTCTCATACTTGCAGAACCACTCCCGATGGGGAGTGAAGTGAAAGGATGCACCTGAGTCAATCAACCATGACTCATGATCTACATGTGTATTTGAAGAAGAAGCCAAATACACATCCCCACCTTCATTCGAGGTGGTTTTTGCCTCTGCAGAAGGACCTTCATCAGATCCCTTTCCTTTCTCAGGAGCTTTAGATCTGCATTCCTTTTTGTAGTGCGCTTCCTTTCCGCATTTCCAGCACACCTTTACAAACTTTCCAGGAGATTTAGATCTCCCTCTAGATTTAGATCTCCCACTCGAAACCTTATTCTTGTTTCTGCTCTGGGACCTTCCTCGTACAGATAAGGCATCTCCATTCTGACCCTCCATATTTCTCCGTCTCATTTCCTCTGACAGCAAGGCTGAGACAATGTCATCAAAATTCAAGGTAGTTGTATTGCTACCTATTGCAATAACCAGACTGTCCCACGAGTCTAGTAGAGAGCACAACAAACTGATGCACTTATCTTCATCTGAGATTTTAATATCAACAGATGACAGCTGACTTACCACAGTATTGAAGGCGTTCAGATGCTCTTTCACCGAGTCTCCATCCTTCATCCTCAGGTTATACAGCTTTTTCCGCAGGAACAACTTATTCACCAGAGACTTAGATTGGTACAAACTCTCTAGCTTTTCCCAGAAGGTCTTCGCCGTAGCTTCCCCAGATACATTCAACAATACTGAATCTGAGACACACAACCGTATTTTTCTTTTAGCCTTCCGATCCAGTTTCTTCCAGTCTTCATCTGACATTCCTGTTGGCTTAGTACCTGGATCTACCGCGATCCACTGATCTTTATCCACCAGCAGATCCTCCATCTTGAGCTTCCACAACTCAAAACTCTGACCATTAAATTTCTCGATCTCTATCTTTCCGCCGCTCGCCATCTTCTCTCACCGCAAGAATCGATCCCGTAGATCTCCCACTGAACAGGGTCTACCTCAGGCCCGAACTAAAAACCCTCAGCACCAAAGGCGTCCCCTTGAAGCGGAAACAGCTCCGATACCAAATGTAGGTTTTAACCCTGAACAGAAATTATCTACACACGAATCTTATAACAGAAAATAAACAATAGCGAGAGCATAAAACATAAAACAGATAAACACAGAGATTTTCCCCTTGATCCCAAATCGGGACGACCAGCTTGATTTTTCATTATATTCCTTTTAGTGTTACAACACACATATATATACATGCCGAAGCATACATAAACCCCAATCCATAAACCCTGGATTAGAACATAACCGTAGTTCCCTTGATTGGATCTACAAAAATACCAGGGGCCGAAAACCATCGTACCCCAATACCATGTGCAAAACCATGCACAAAACCATGGACGCGGACTACCCGCCGGAAATTAAGGAATATAACACATACCCAACAGAACCTTCAGGGAACTTGGCAGTTGAATACAGAGGGTTTAACTTGGGAATTTCAACATGCAGGGGCATAAAAGTCTGAAAAATCATAAACCTTTTAGGAAAGTATAAGCCAATGTATAGCTTAATGAGGGCTTCAATAGACAAAGGGAATGCTTGGGGGTCTGGTTGAAGTTGCAACATTTGGTTTATTGACTCTACAGTGATGGTAAATAGGACCTCTTTATTTGCATTCACAATAGCTCTTTGTTTAGGAATATAGTATTGGTGGCATAATTTGATAATTTCTTGACAAGGGTGAGTCAGGGGGACTACATATTTGGGTAAATTGGATTCCCAAATATGAACTTCTTCATGATCATCTAAAGATTTTTCAAAACTCCAGTTGTGGGTATCTAACAGATTGAATTCAACTATAGGATCAGCTATTTTGTAGTCAATATCAGCTAGGGGAATATGCTCAATATCAACAAATGGGGGTTGTAATGGGTTGAATACAATTGTAGTATTTGGAGTCATGGCAGGAGTAGGTTTAGGAGTTTAAAACCCTCAGGCTTGTTTACACTCTGTTTTTTAGGCATTTTGATTGGCTTCTGCAAGTTTAAACTGTTTGTAGAGGAAATTTTACTATAACAGAGGCTTGATTGGGAAAATTTATCAAAATAGAATGTATTTTTGGATTCTATGCTCAATTAGGTTTCTCAAATAAGTTCTGAGGCTTTAAAAACTGGTATAAAATAGAAAACAGGGTTTTTTTGAGTTTTTTGTCTGAAAAATGGGCTAAAACTCTGATGAAAAAAGGATTTACAGAAGATTAGGGAACCTTCAGAGGATTTTTGGCCTTTTAGAGGTTGAAATTGATCATTAAACTGTGAAAAACTGATAAATTTCTTTGAAAATACCGCGCAGGAAACATTAAGGTTTCTGGGAAAATTTTGCCAGAGTTTGGCCTGTTTCTGGGACTTTTTGGGCAATGTTCTAGATTAATTTCTTAATTTAAACCGTTTTCCTTTCTTCAAAAATGGTTTTCCAACTTGATTGCATGTTGAATTATGAGAAAAATACCTGGTATGTTAGTATGAATCCTTTGTCGAAGTGTACGAAAAAGGATCACTTTAGCTACGCATAACTAATAGCCCTAATAACAAATGTGGCTGCCAATATCTTCAGATCTGCAGTTAGTTGATCAAGAAAAGAGCTGCAAAAAACCAGATCTATGCATAGAAAGACATTAAGCAGTAAAAAGAAGGGTTTGCTCCATATACCAATAGACAAGACAAGAACAATTTTTGAAATAATTTTTGTATTAAGGGCACCTGGGAGGAAAACAAGAAGGCATATCCAATTCTCCTCAATGGGATGGGTTCTTGGAAGTCCTCAGCACTTTAGATCTAAAATCTCTCTCTCTTGTTGGTGTAGAAAACCCATGCAAAGAATAGAGCTCAAAGGGAGCTCACATAGCAAATAATGGAAAAATGTGACCAAGTGTATAGATCCAGAGTGATCTAATAGGCAACAAAAGGTGAAGAATGATAGGAAAAACCCTCCTATTTATAACAAAATATTGGGTCATTCTAGATCTTGGTGCATGATTAAAATAATGTTAACCAAATCTAGATCCACCTTTTATGGAATATTTTATTATATTTGTTGGAGGAAAAAGTATTTGACTTGGGTCAAATCCCTTTATTTGTCAAAAATAAATAAATAAATGATTTATTTATCTTTTTAAGGAAGTGGTTGAAAGATAATCAAATAAATAATGATTTATTTAATTATTTGTGGGTGATTTGGTCATATTTATCAAGGAATATTATCTAAATAAGATTTAAATAATTATTCCTAGAAAATAATAAGATAAATAAAGGTTTATCTAATTAATTTCTTTGTTTTGGGTTAAACATGACTAGGAATAATAATTAAATTATGGTTTAATTAATTATTCCATGAGGAAAATCAAACAAATATAGGTTTGTTTAATATTTCCTTTGGGGTTTCCTGTTTAGACCATAAACAACCTAATAAATGTGGTTTATTAAGTTATTTTACATAGTGAAAGCAATTTTACTTAGGGTAAAATTGGTCTTACATGGTGTACTTGGGTCCATCTAATGATAATAGGTTAGATGACCAAAAAATGGTGTAACAGATTGCCCCCCAGCGTGCGAGTGTTAGGAGCAAATTGTATGACCGAAGTACGTTGTAAGAACTCAATCACCAGACATCACAAGAGGAGTTAGAGAGAGAAATGTAAGGTAGACTAATGTGCTGAAGAACTAGACCCTGAGGAGACGAGACTTACAGGTGCAACAAGTCTCTTTTTATGAGAGGGTACCTGTGCTAAAGGCGGCGGGGGAGGCATACCTATGCCCGCCGAGACAAAGTACAAAAGAATAGTGTGTCCAGTAAACAAGGGACCAAACCATAAATTACAGCCGACATAAACATGAGCCAGATAGAATTACAATGAGGGATCCCATATACATGCTATGCCTGGGATAACAGCCAGGACTTATACAATAATATCTGAGTACATGAGATACAAATACAACCCAAATGCCCCCTACATGTGGGGAAAGGCTCACAAAATCTGACTGATACATGCAAATCAAAGAGGCACTTCAAGCGGCTAAGGCCGACATCATCAAATATATGGAGCTGCATCGAAGGCTGCAATGAAGAGGTCATCCGGGCATGTGGGGGGCTACCTGCAGGGCCACCCCCTCATGAGGGCTAAGACATCTCACACACACCCGGGCATCACCGAAAGCAACTGTTGCATCACTGAAAAGAAATTATTTTACATAGATTGTGAAGAAGAAGAAGAAAATGAAAAAGAAGAGGATATACACCAGGAACCAGCCATAGAAGAGGAAGAAATGAATCCGACCATATCATGTAATGCACTGGCCGGAATTACCACTCCTCAAACTCTCAAGATAATAGGACAGATCAAAAAGAAAAGGGTAATAGTGTTGATTGATTCAGGTAGCACCCATAATTTTATTCATTGTAAGGTAGCCAAGGAATTAAATTGTTTCCTATACCCAGCACCAGAATGTCAAGTGATGGTTGCAAATGGAGGAACTATAAATTGCTCTGAAAAATGCCATAATATCAAGCTAACCATGGGGGAATATGTATTGACTAGTCCAATGCTTGCCATTCCTATGGGAGGTGCCGATGTTGTACTAGGAGTACAATGGTTACAATCTTTGGGGACGGTAGCTTTTAATTTTCAAGAACTTTTCTTGAAATTTTTTTCAGAAGGAAAGGAAGTCGAATTACGGGGTATTGAAGGGAAGCTAGGAAGGATAATAAGCTCTAATGGCATGACAAAGCTTCTAAAGAAAGAACAACGAGGCGTAATTGCACAATTATGCTCACTAGAAGTTCCAACATCAAAATCATCTATTTCTGCAGATCTCCAACAAGTCTTGGACAATCATTCCAAGGTGTTTGAAACTCCCAAAGGACTCCCACCTATTCGTGATCATGATCATGCTATTCATTTGATTCCAGAAGTGTTCCTCCAAACATCAGGCCTTATATATATCCTTACGTCCAAAAGAGCGAAATTGAACGTATGATTGCAGAAATGTTAGAGGCGGGTATAATTCAACCTAGTCAAAGTTCTTTCTCTGCTCCTGTAGTATTGGTACACAAGAAGGATGGATCATGGCTAATGTGTCCAGATTATAGGGAGCTCAATAAGCTCACCATTAAAGACAAATTTCCCATTCCTGTGATTGATGAATTATTGGATGAATTACATGGAGCAATTTATTTTACCAAGTTTGATCTTCGTTCAGGATATCATCAAATTAGAATGAAGACTGAAGATATTCCAAAAATAGCATTTCGAACTCATGAGGGTCATTATGAATTTTTGGTCATGCCTTTTGGCCTTACCAATGCACCTTCTACATTTCAAGGGTTGATGAATTCATTTTCAAACCCTTCCTTAGAAAATTTGTGCTAGTATTTTTTGATGATATACTAATCTACAGCAGGTCTTGGAAGGATCATGTTGAACATGTTGACATGGTGCTCAAACTATTGCAGGAGAAACAATTATATGCAAAAACATCCAAATGTTTCTTTGGAGTACAAGAGGTGGAATATCTGGGTCATATTATATCTCACGAGGGTGTTAAAGTAGACCCTAACAAAATTAAAGCCATTAAGGAATGGAAATTCCCCAAGACAATAAAGCAGTTGCGAGGATTTCTCGGGTTAACAGGCTACTATCGCAAGTTTGTTAACAATTATGGGAGAATAGCAGCACCTCTAACAACATTATTGAAGAAAGATGCATTTTCATGGACTCCTGAAGCAACTAAGGCCTTTGAACATCTTAAATAGGCAATGTGCCTAGCACCGGTCTTAGCTACGCCAGACTTCACAAAAACCTTTATTGTGGAATGTGATGCCTCAGGAAATGGAATTGGTGCAGTTTTAATGCAGGAAGGAAGACCCATTGCTTTGAAAGTCGTCCAATCAAAGGAAAGTATTTACAGAAACCTATTTATGAGAAGGAAATGTTAGCAATACTACATGCACTAAAGAAATGGCGAACTTACCTAATGGGAAGACACTTCAAGGTAAAAACTGATCATGATAGTCTTAAACACTTTTGGAACAAAGACTATCTTCAGAAGAGCAGCAAAAATGGGTCACAAAGATGTTGGGTTATGACTTTGAAATAATCTACAAAAAAGAAAAGCTTAATGTTGTTGCAGATGCACTCTCAAGAAAGAATGAAGAGGTGGAAGCATTGCTTTGTGCCATTTCTATTATCCAACCAGATTGGATAACCGAAGCAAGAGATGAATGGAAGAAGGACAGAGATGTATGGACACTCATTCAAAAGTTGCAGCAAGATCCTAGTACATCTGATACATTTAGTTGGAAAAATGATTCCTTATGGTACAAATATCGCCTATATCTTTGTAAGAATTCCCAACTAAAACAAAATATTCTTCTGGAATTGCACACTTCTCCTTTAGGAGGACACTCGGGATTTTTAAAAACTTACCACAGGGTGAAGAAAGAATTTTTTTGGGATGGCCTTAAATCTGATATTCAAAAGTTTGTGACGGAATGTTTGGTTTGCCAGCAGAATAAAGTTGAGACAATTAAGACCCCGGACTTCTACAACCTTTATGCATTCCAAGTCAACGTTGGGAGGAGATTTCAATGGATTTTATCACAGGTTTACCTAAGTCCGAAGGAAAGAATGTCATCATGGTGGTAGTTGATAGACTTACCAAGTATGCACACTTTTGTGCATTATCTCATCCATTTAAAGCAAGTACAGTTGCTACTACATTTATGGACAGAATTCAAAAGCTACATTGAAGCCCAAGGGTTATTGTGAGCGACAGAGATCCCATTTTTACTGGAAATTTTTGGACGGAGTTATTTTCTTGTTTGGGTACTCAATTAGCTCATAGCTCATCTTTTCATCCTCAATCTGATGGTCAAACTGAGATAGTAAATAAATGTTTGGAAGGATATCTTCGTTGTTTTGTATCTGATAAACAAACACAATGGGTCAAGTGGTTACCTCTCGCTGAATGGTGGTATAACACTTCCTTCCATACTGCAGCAAAAATGACCCCATTTATGGCACTTTATTGATATCATCCACCATCAATTACATCATCTTTAAGGAAAATTAGAAGGTTCAAGCAGTCGAAGATCACATCGAGCATCAGCAAGAAGTTCTCCAGCTCTTAAAGGATAACCTTAATTTGGCACAAAATCGAATGAAACAACAGGCAGATCAGCATCGCAGCGAGAGAAGTTTTGAAGTAGGAGATTGGGTATTTTTACGGCTACAACCATATAAACAAATGTCCCTCAAGCAAGCTAAGAAGGATAATAAATTATCGCCAAAGTACTATGGTCCTTACAAGGTGTTGCAAAAGATTGGTACTATGGCATACAAATTGGAGCTTCCCGCTTCTTCGCGAGTACATCCAGTTTTCCATGTTTCATGCTTAAAGAAGGTTATAGGTGAAAATCTTCCAGTTCAAACAATATTTCCAGAACTTGATGAGGAAGGAAAATCATATTGGAACCAGAAGCAATCATGGAAACAAGAACTCGACAACTACGGAATCGATCAATTTCAGAGTATCTCATCAAGTGGAAGAACTTACCCACTGAAGATTCTACATGGGAGGATGAGAATTTTATACAGAAGCACCCGGAGCTACTCAAGCGTTGAGGACAACACTTTTTGAAGGAGAGGGGCATGTTAGGTCCCTATATCACTAGTATAGTCCCTTATTATTGTTAGTGTAACCCCCTTATTGTTATTATTGTACCCTTGTAACCCCCATTTTGTTATTATTGTGCCCTTAAATTATTGTTAGGTCGGCTAGGATTACATTGTGGCCCACTAGGATTACATTATGGCCCCATGGACTCCTATATATAGAAAGGAGGTTTTGTAAATTGTATCATCCAATAATTGATCATTCATGTAATGTATTGGAGGTTGCCCCCTCGAAGTGGCTTATTTCTAAGGCGTTGATATCTCATTTCTTCTATTTTTGGAGTTGGTTACACAACAGCCCATCTCTTTGTTATTGGGTTATTTATTTTTATCCTTCAGCATCATTATCATTTTATACATATTCAGCAGTTTCTACTTCATATAGACTGCGTAGGCATGGTCCTTCGGCATTTTGTGTAGTTGCAACAACATTTGTATTTCAGGGTGTAATCATTGGAGATGGATTCCCATTGCATAAGGGGTTCATTCCTCATGATATTTCTGTATTTTATTGCTTAAATCATAATATAATGATGGCTATAGAATTTTCCCTCTTATGGTGTATTTAAGATTTGCAGAGTTCATGAGATGTCTATGTATTGTTGTAAGCTCTCTCATTGAGCCTTGTTTTAGAGATCTAGTTTGGGGAGATCTGTATAACCCATCTAGAATCATTGCTTTGAGCTCATTTTCTGCAAGGGAGTTGTATTATATGTGTTCTAGGGCATCCCAGTGCTGGTTTGCCTTATTTTTGTAGAGGCTTCCTTATACAGCGTCCTCAAGGACCTTGTAGCAGAAATTCATGAAGTGGAATATTGCATATCCATAGACAGAGTCTGTGAAGGGCCAGCTAGCCTCGGGATCTCTCCCTTCTTTAGAAGGAGACATATCTTGTAAATGCCCCAATATTAAATCTCTTGAATTGACTTGTGATGTCTCATTGAAGAAGGAATTGGAATATCTAAAGATATTCCCGATGGAGCAGCAAGTTCCATATTTGGAACATTAAAAAAAACAAGTCTATGCCTTGGTTAAAGCCATCAAATATTTCAGAATTTACATTCTGCATTCTCATGTCATAGCTTTTGTTCCTAATGTTGTTTTGAAGGACATCTTAACTCAAGATGATCCTGATGGTAAGAGAGGTAAGTGGATAACTAATTTGTTGGAATATGATATAGAGATCAGACCCACAAAATTGGTCAAAGGTTAAGGCCTAGCAAAGCTGATGGCACTGTCAAATTTTGATTGTCTTAATATGAATTTAATTGTAGAAATTTTAGAATTATCAGATGAAGATGAAGATTTGATTCCCATTGAAGAGAAATACATCCTTTAGACTGGTACAAAGACATTATTTTTTTCTTACATTATCATAGAGCAGCTGTTGAGTTGACAAAGTCCAAGGCAAGATTTATGAAGCGAAAGTCGTTGAGGTATTGCATCATTGATAAAAAACTATATTGGAAAGATACCGGTGGTATTCTTTTGAATTTTTTGCTGGAAGAGGAGGCTGAAAAGGTGATTGAGGAGTTTCACAAAGGAGATTATGGAGGTCATCATTATTGGAAGGCCACAACAAATAAGATTCTTAGAGCATGGTATTATTTGCCTACTATGTTTAAAGATGTCTACAAAAAGATTGCTGCTTGCCATGAATGACAGATTTTTTATGGTAAGAAGAAGATTGTTCCTTTACCCTTGATGCCTATCTATGTTGAGGCAATATTTCAGCAGTGGGGGCTAGATTTTATTGGTGAGATTCATCCATCATCTTCAGGTCAGCATCGCTGGATTCTGACAGCAACTGATTATTTCACCAAGTGGATTGAAGCAATCCCAACTAGGCAAGAAAATGATTCAGTTATCATTTCATTTTTGGAAAATAATATTTTGTCTAGGTTTGGCTGCCCTATGAATATCATCACTGATAATGCACAGGCATTCAAATCCAAGAAGCTGATTAGTTTTTGTCATCAATATCACATTACACTTGGACATTCTACTGCATATTATCCACAAGGTAATGGTATTATGAATATTCTAACAAGAGTATTGTGAGGATTATTAAGAAGGTGTTGTAGGAAAATAAGAAGTCATGGCATTTGAAGCTGAAGTATGCTCTGTGGGCTGATAGAGTGTGCACAAAGTGATCAATTGGAACTTCACCTTATGAGTTGGTATATGGAGCTGAAGCCATTTTTCCTACATCCTTGGGAGTGCCTATCACGAAGCTGTTGCAAGGATTGGAGGAGGAGCCAAAAGCAATTCAGAGGAGAATAAATCAATTGATAGCCTTGCAGGAGAAAAGGGAGGAAGTCTATGATAGTAATCATCAATCTCAAAACATAATCAAGAATAAATTTGACAGGAAGATCAAGGAGGAAAAGTTTCAAATCCAAGGCATGGTTTTGAAATGGGAGGACAGGATTGAAGAAAAGGGGAAACATGGTAAGTTTGAGAATATTTGGAAAGGTCCATTTAGAGTAGATTCATTCCATGGAAGCAACCCTTACATTCTGCAGGAGATGGATGGACAACCTTGTGCTGGAGGGCCTATCAATGGCAGGTTTTTGAAGCACTATTCCTCTTAAGTCCTACTGATATTTCATTCCATTGTATATATTCCATTTTTATATGTTTTTCTGCTAATAAAGACAATTTGATCATTAAGCTTGAGCCCAAGGTGAAGGCCATTAGATTTTGAAGGAAATATTGACAAATTTCATAGTTTTTGTTTTCAAAAAGATGGATAGCACTGGAACTACAGGTTCTTTGGTGTACCAAAAGGGAACACCATCCCAAGTGGAGCCACTGTTATCACTCAGAAAAAATGAAACATCATTTGACATAGTTTTAGAGGTTCATGTGTCAAAGGTATATTCATAGAATTCACTTTTCAAAACTTGGTAAAGGAAAATTTTAAAATTTTCTTATTAGCCTATCCTAAGGTCCAAACCCACCCTTATTCAATTCTTTTCAAGACACATCAATCATTATTTCCTGACATATTTCATTTCCCAATATTACAACTCTAAAAAGGTCATTTTAGCCAAGAATCCCTACTTTCATATCGAATTACACAGAAAAATGCACTTTTCACGACGAAACTGCTAATACTTTCATAGCGAAACTGCCCAGAAATACACTAAGTACGCTACGAAAGGAGTTCTTCCTATATGTATTTTCAAAATAGGTGTTAGGTGTCAGTCAATGATTGAAAGTGTTAGGATAGATGTCATTCGAGTCAGTTAGGGTTAAATCAAGGTACAACGGTCATGGTTGAAGTCATTATTACCATTTTAAGCATGTATGAGTCATGATTATGCCATGAGTTGTCATCGAACTTTAAAATCTTTCCCAATGGAGTCATTTTTCATTCTCCACTCCCTCTTTGCATTTTATTGATCTCTGGAGAGCTATTTCACTAAGCCCAAGATGTGGCTAGAATTTTCAAAGGTTTGCAAGTATCACTGATCAAGCGAGGCAAAGAAGACATAAAAGTAACATGGCTGCAAAAAGGAAGACCTCAGATATGAGCCATCAGATATGAACCTGATAAATGAAGACTCAACAGCTTCAGAAGTTTTCAAAAGAACAAGGTGTTTACAGTTTTTCAAAAAATTGCAAGGATGCCATGTACATGTTTCTAAAGAGTTTGCCCTAAATTTCAATGGGACAACTGCAAAAGTGGGAATGTTAAACCTCACTATAACAACAGAGACTATTGCAGCAGCAACATGAATTCCAAGAGGAGAAGAACAATGGTTCAAAGCTTTAAAATTGAACATGCAGGATTGTAAGGAATTTATCAAGCCAGAACATAGTGAGGTTGACCTTACAAATTCCATTCCAAGGAGCTACATGAAATAAAATTTCTCAAAGTTACTGCTTATCATTCAGAAGTAGTTCACTTGTGAAGGGAGGTATCATAAGGTGTATTCTTACCACTTTAGGATTCTGCTACATTTTTTTGGTAAGAAATCCCTTGATCTACATTTTTATTTATACAAAAGCTTTGAAAAAATGGTAGATAAAGTTTAAGCTAAATTTGAAGGAAATGAAACCTCACTCTTTCATCATGGTTTAATCAAGTTGCTGGTTTTAGAGGAGTTAAAAAGATTAGGCAGAGACTGGTCTTCTTTTCTGTTTGTCAGTGGTTTTGAAGTGGATGCCATTACCCCTAAAGGAAATCCTAAACTTAGAGGTATACGATCACCTTTAATAGAAGAACAAAGTGAGCCTATAGGGGCAGATAAAAGTGAACCAGTAATCATGGAAACAGAGCAATTGCAGAAACTTGATACACCTGTTGTTTCACCTGCAAAACAAAAACCAAATATGAGCAAACCTGCAAAACAAGAGCCAACTATGAGTAAACGTGGTAGGAAAAATATTACAAGAAGCCAAACAGTGCCTAAGGGAAATTTAGAAGACAATCTTCATGCTATTGATATTGAGGAAACCCCCATAGTCCAAGTTGAAGATATAGATGGAGGAAAGAAGCTCACGAAAGCCAAATCAGCAAAGAAGTTAGAGTTTGAAGGTGAGGATGCAGGTTTTTGACACTGTCCAGCCTCCACCAAGTATCACTGACTTATCATCACCTACAAAATAAGATCCAGTCATCAAGTAAAAGAAAGGAAAGGAGAAAATTATTCCAAAAAGAGAGATTGAAGTCCTTAAGGAGCAGTTGAAGTTAGCAAATCATGAAATAGCAGTCTTGAAGAAAGAGGCAGGGAAACATAATATCCAAAAAGTGCAGTTTGAGAAAATGAAAGAGATTTGGGAAGAGCAGGTTAATAGTGTGTCAAATACCTTAGATGATACACAACAATTAATCAAATGGACTCTTCCATTGAGGAAAGAGGTGAAGCATGTTAGAACAGTGAACTTGCACTTGAAATATAGCAACAGAAAACTGAAGTACCAAGTCAAAGACCTCCAAGAGTAGCTAGAATTGATCCATGAGGAGCTGGAGAAGAAAGGTTTAAAGACGATTGTAGTTGAGGAACCCATAGCTCAACGCATCATTAATGAAGAGGAAACACCTCAAGGCTCTTAAGTTGAGTTTGATTATGTTTTAAGAGGTTAATGGCATTTTGAAAACCAATTTTCTACAACTGGAAGGTACCTTTTTGAGACAGGGTCAAAAGTTGGAAATTACATAGTTTTCCACAGTTTCGTAGCATTTCCTAGGCTTTAAGCGAGGAAAACACTACGAAAATTTATGTAGCTTTCTTTTTTCTTCTAAAACCACTTTTTGTAGCTTTCAAGGAGGGGAAATGGTAGTGATGATTTGTCAAGTCATGATGTGTTGGGTGTGGAGCCTGATTATCTTATTTATTTTGTATCACAACGTTGGACCCCCATACCTTAATGGGGTGGCAACTCCGCCTGTAATTAAACGCTGTGGATGATCTGACGATAGAAGTTATGTTTAGTTTAGGGTTTTTTTCCTTAGAAGGCAACCCCCTCGCTTGTATGAGGGTATTGTATTGCGGATGTGTATTGTATGTGTATTCTCAGAGCAAGAAATAGATAGTGAGACTGTGAGAGAGAACATAGGATATTACAACGGATCTACTGTAGGTTGTGTCTCTTCATTTTTCTGGATAATAGAAAGGAAGGACTGGCTGTATGGGGTGGACGTAGCCCAAACTGGGTGAACCACATATATCTGCGTCTCTCTGGTTTTATTTGTTTTGTGTGCTTGTGTTTTCTGCATATTTTATGTGTTGCATTGCTCTGTAATATATAATTTTCTAACATGATGGAAACTATGGAACAAAAAAGAAGCAGAAATTTTGAGTTTAAATGTCATTTTTTTGACACTACGAAAGCACGCTACAAAACTGCTCTGTTTTCGTAGCGAGATGTTTTTAAAGGTTTCTGAGCAGTTTAAAAGCAGTTTTGAATAGATGGACACATCCAACAGATTAAGGGACCTTACCACCAAATATTTATGACTTGAAGACCATGAAATGGAGACAGCTCATCAATTGAAGCCTTCGTTGAAGATAGGGTCCTGTTTTCCTGAAAAATAGGGTTTTTTTCCATTTGTTCAGTTTGATATTTAAGAATTCAAGTATTGATGAGCTATGTCATAGCTTATTCAAACATGTGAGGCTTAGTTTTCAGATATGTAAATGTTTTAAGAGATAAGGTAGTTTGATGTAATAAATAGGAGTTTGAGTCCTATTAGGAAAAGGACTGTTTTAGAGTATAGATGTCATTTTTTGATTAAAAGACATGTTTTTTCTGTTATGTAAGGTGTCGTTAGAAGAATTAAATGAATCTAGCCAAGAGGCATATCATCTCTGATGTAAGAAGGTATATTTAAAGGCAGATTATCGAAGTTGTAAAGGGTTGGATATTTTTTGCACTACTGCTGCTTTATGTAATTTGTCTTATATCAGTAATACATAGGACTTCTTCTTGACAGACCTGAGATTCTCATCGAGTTTTTAATGCCTTTCTGATCTATATTTTTATGTCTACCACTTGTAGTAGATTTCATCTTTATTACTTAGAATTCATATGTTTATGCTCTGGCATCATTTATTGATGAAATTACTTTGTTGCCCTATGTTCTATGTGTGACTTTCCTTTGTTAAAAACTCTTATCTGCCTCATATTCCATGTCAATAAACCTTGCCACTGAATATATTGATTCATTGACTCCATAAGCCCAATGGTTGCAAACTTGTATTATTTTCAACCTACATACATCAAAATCAAGTTACTTTTCAAATAGAGTTAGCCATCTATTTTTATCATTATGTAATATCATAAACCCCTTTGAGAGAGCCCTCTTAGACTGAAGAGGCTAAGCTTCAGTCACAAGCTGGTTTGAAATAGTTACATAGAGTTTTCTGATTAGCAGCCAATCAAGTGCAATTTTGTGATAACAGAACCAATCAGGGTGGCGGTGTTCCATATTTGACGCCTAACTGGCGAAAGACCTGAAACTCCTCCCAGTAATGGGGAGAGGTTCAAAATACGTCTAGATCGACAAGGTTCCATTGGGTCCATTATGGTGTCGACTAGGTATGGTTTTGGAAAAATCTTCAGTTCTATGAGAGGTGAAGTATCAAAGCAAAAATGGTGACCACATACATAAAAAAAAGTGAAAACAAAACTTAATTTTCCTTTAAATTATTTATATGTGATCAAGCAATCAAAAAGTGGTTTTGGTTGTTTTTTGCACATGATACTCAAATCCTAGAAACCTAAAATGTCCTCACACTCTCAATTGTAATTGGACCTTGCGAAGATATCTTCTAATGGGTACTGGGGCTAACGTCTCGCAAGAACTAGTGACGCCTTCAAGTAGCCGAAGAATCGACCAAGGTAATGGGTGGAGGATCTAGTGCTGCCTACACTGTCACCTATTGGGAAGGATGCCCTAGATTTTGCCACTAAGTACCATCGTCCCACGTGATCATTCGAGTCTTGAGGTTCTTGGTAAATTAGCTACTAGTACTGAGCATTAGATGGGTCAGGTAGCCCCAAATAATATTGCACGCACTGTGCCTAATCTTAACCCCCTCTGAATCGGGTCTCTGTGGCGCTTGGGTTTTATTTTCCATGGGTGGATGTAATATTCCCACTTAGCCCAAGCTAATGGGAATATTCAATTTTTCTTTTTTTTGTTTTTCTTTTCATGTTGATGAATAAAGTGTAGAGGAGGACATGTAAAACTCCTAAAAACATCAAAATAAATCAATGCCCAATGTAAACAAGGCTAAATCTGGGCCATTTTATAAAATACACTTGAGTGTGAAAGAGATTTATCACTTGACCAAGTCAACCATGACCATATCTACAGTTCAGTCTAGATGCATTGAACCTCCTTGAGGCACAGCGCAGTTCTAGATGGAGGCTCTACATGTGAATGGAGCTAAATTGATGAAGTGGTTTAGGGTTTGACAAGAATCCTATCTTATAAAAGGAAGAGGAGAGCAGCATGAGAGGGGTTGTTGAAGATATTATTTCGAAATAATTTGTCTGCTTAGACATTTCTCATTCTCTAGTTGTTTAGCTGAGAATAATGTTATGTAGCATTGGGTGTTCCTGAGCGGGAATCCCACCTCCTTCCTAGAGCAGCTCTTGGAGGATTTGTGCTTGTCTTGTCCACTATCAAGCTTGGGCAAAGCTTCACCTTACACCTACAACACTGATCCTGTTGAGGGTTGGGTTGTCCTTGTGATTTGCAGCAAGTGGGAGATAGATCTCTTCAGATATATGCACATCTAGCCCCTCTTTTCACTGGAAAAGTCTTCTATCCCATTGACAAGAGTGTCCTAGATCATTGGAGCTATAGATCCAGATCTTGGCATCAGGCCAAATCATTCTCAAAGCTTACAGCATAGTTTCCCTTCCCAAACTACGTTATTTGCAAGTTTGCAGTTGCAGGGTGTTTTGTCTGCATTTTTGAGAAGAGATCTCTGGTGATAGGATTCTTCCTCTCACTGTGGTGATCCATGGATTGGCCATCCAATCCATGTTTGTTTCAGATCTGATCTTTTGTTCTATTATATGATTCAAAAATTTCTGAATATTACTACAGATCTGCAACTCTAGATCTCAGATCTACTCTTGTACTCTCATGTTTTGCACAAAACCCCAAGGGGAATGTATAGATGAGCTTTTCTTGTATATAGATCTGAATTAGATCCATATTTATATATATATATCTGATCTAGATCTGATTTATAATATACTACTACTTTATCCCATTAAAATAACGTTGTCGAGTTTCTACAGACATTTCTTGTGGTTGTAGCACCTCATTCTTGAGGATTTCTTCATGCATTCTCTTCTAATTTCTGTATAATGATGTGTGGACTTCAATATAATATTTTCTTCAACATCTAAGAGACATTATTGAGCCTTTCTATTGGCCTCCTATAGACATTGGGTTGAACTGCGTTATTTTCTGGGCAGTCTTGTTTTGCATTGCTGCAATCCCTTCATTGGGCATTTTCTAGCTATACTAGGTGTGGGGAGATATGTTTAACCCACCTAGAGAGATTGTTTTTTGATCCCATCTTGGATTTCGGTCTTATATTGTCAGATCTAAGGGATCCGAGTGTTGGTTTCCATTTCTATAGCATCCATTCCTAGAAAATGCATTTTCCAGTCATGCCTTGTTGACAGTTCCCATTTTGGGATATTATAGTGGTATCAGAGCTACTTTCTTGGCTCAGCCTGTGAGCTTCAAGAATTATGGAGTATTCTCATGAAAGGATGATATCTACAAGATAAATCAAAGCAAACCATTTTTTTCTGGAGAAAAGAGGTTCACAAGACTTCTATCTCAAGTTCTGCAGGGTATCAGCAAGGACATCAAAGAAATGAGAAGGGAAAAACATGGAGATCCATCAACAAGATCTACAAGATCTATACATGAGGAAGGTTATAAGCCTTCATCTCATGGATATGAGCACTCAACCATATCATCAAACCTACAACTTTTTGTCAGCAACTTCTTCAAGAAGATGAAGGAAGGAGATGTGCCAAAAAGAGAGAATCACTTGAGCTTCCAAGGATCTTGAAAGATCAAGGAAGAGAAGGTTGGTAATAATAGTGCAGTCATAGCAAGGGCACACCAAGACCCTCATGGAGAGGAAGAAGGAACAATGGTTCCAAGGATAGAAACTCTTTCACTATTGCAAGGAGTTCGAGAGAATCTCACATATGGAGATTGTGGCACAATCCATGTGCAGCATGTGCCATCATTATCAAATGGTGAGAATATGAATATTGCAGAAGATAAAGGGGAGGGAAAGCACCATATGATGAGGAGTATACACCCCTCTTTATTTCAGAATATTGATGTATAGAGAAGGCATGAGGAACTATGCAATGAAAGCAAGGACAAGTCAGTCCATACATCTATTTATCCTGCTCTATGCCTTGATGTCTCTTTGGATGGAGGAATTCCACTAGGGAGACCCCCTGATTGGAAGAAAGCTAAAGTGTTCTCTCAACTATATTCAACAGTAATATATTTGTTTGAAGAGGTAACCTTGAAAGGAGCTACTACAGCGTTGAGAATCATTGATTGGGAGCTAAGCAATATTCTGAAATTGACTTTGCTATCTTCCATTCATCTATTTGTGCTGGAAAGAAGAGATTCAGAAATCTGTGTTGATATGAGCATGGTATCAAAAGGCCACTCCATAGCCTTGGAGTAGCAAAATATACTCCAATATATAATGGAAATTTCTGAATATGACAAGAAAGTATTTCCATTCTTGTATGTAGAAGCAAAACTGTGGGAGTTTTGGGGGAGAACCTTTCAAAAGAGCGATGACTCTCCTAAACTTAAATCTTGTCTTGAGCAAGATTAGCTACAAGAGGGGCAGCAAAATAAATTTTGAATTACTCCTACATGTGACTTTGACATCAAGCATGTTAAGGAGGAGAGCCATCATATGACAGATACTTCATTTCAGACTTCTACGGCGCTGTCAATGTTGGGAAGCCTAGATCCTTATTGGGAGTCCCTACTCTTGATGGAATATTCCAAGGACCTCTTCACATGTAAGGTTCTTGATGAGAAAATGATATATAGGAGGTATAGAGTAGTTAATGGAGTCATTTATTCCTATGATCAGATCTACTTATCTAAAAACTCCAAACTCAAGGACAAACTATTTAATGCAACCTATGAGGTCTTGATTTCTAAACCCACTAGCTTCATTAAAACATGCCATACTATATTGGAGGGATTCATGTGGGAAGATCTCAATAAGGAGATGCACTCTCATATGAGGAAGTGCATGGATCATGTTGTTATATCATTCATCACTGCCCTAAGAAACTTAAAAAAGGGGACCACCCGAAACATAAAGGGGAGAAATACTTAAAGGAGTGAGTGGGTTGGCGTGAATGAAAATGCCAATAAAAAGGGGATAGGAAATATATTTTAGCTTTGCGGTGAAACTTTACCCAAAATAAAGGAGTATATATGTGCAAGCCAGCTGGATAGAGTGGGACCCGCCCGAGTTACGAACAGTCAAGAGAAGAAGGCAGCACCAAGTGTTTCCGAGGGGATCAAGGATGGAAAGGGGAAGGCAGAAGCTCACCCCCTAGATTGGTGGTGACGTAGCAACGGTGGACCCGAGACAGGTATTCCATGGGGTGATGGTCACGGGCTTAGAGCCGCTCCAAGACCCCGCCGGACTTTTTAGTGGGCCCATTCAAGTAACAGTTGTCGCAAGTAACACGAAGGTAATGTAAGTCCTAGGACACCCGGTACATGACCAGTACCGGTGTTTAACCTAGCACGTGGTATACACCTAACCAAACTGTAATATTCCCAATTTTTGCAGCTAATGGGAATATTGCATTTTAATTTTAGTTTGCTTAACTCATGAATAAAAGTGTAAAGGAGGAACTCTAAAACTCCTAATTAGCAAAATAAATCAATGCCCAATGTGAACATGGACAAATCTGGGCCATTTCACTAAAATACACTTAGGTGTGAAAAGGAATGAAGAAGGTTGACTAGGTCAACAAGACCAAATCACAGCAGTGTCTAGATGCATTGAACCTCCTTATTGATTAGTTCAATTTTAGATGGAGACCCTTCATGTGAAAAGGGTTAACTCATTGGAGGTGGTTTAGGGTTTTATAAGCTCTAATGTTATAAAAGGAAGAGGAAGGCCACAAGGAAAAGGTAGTTGAAGACAATTCAATTTTGAGATTGCTTGGGCAACTCAAGATCTTTGGCGGTTTAGCTAGAGAGAGGAATTTCCTGCTTAGGAATTCCTCCTCCTTCATTGAGGAGCTCTTGAAGGAGTATGTTCTAAAATGCCTCATATCTAGGCTTGAGGCCAAGCATCCTCCATCAAGACAACATTATTTCTGTAGCAGAATAATACTATGTTGCTGGGTGTTGTAGTGAGGGGTTTTCAACACCACTTCCAAATCTAGTTTTACAGAAAAGGGAGCATTCCTATCTCTGGAAGATTGGTGAGGAAGCATTGAGCTTCAGTTCTAGATCTTGGCATGAGGCCAAAGGACCTTCCAACATCAACTGCGCAGTATACTTCAGAAACTGCATTATTTTCCAGTGCATTGCTGCAACAGGGTTTCAACCCTAGTTTGATGCTTTTTTTCTTGAGGAAGGGCCATCCCTTCTTCGTGAAAGTTTGTGTTAGCCACCTATAAAAATTTGTCATATCAAATGGTGGATAAAATCTTTTTAGCCTTCAAGAAACAATTCATGTACAAAATTTTGAGTTCTTGAGGTCTTATGATGATCTTTACCCTCTGATATAATCTTCACTGTTGTTTCCCTCATAGTCCTAAAAGAGCATGTTGTTTGCCAAAAGAAAAACTGCTTAAAAGCCCATTTACCCCTCCTTTCACTCATTAAACAATCCCATTTTTCATTCTCATTTCCTTCATAAAATCCCTCCATAAGCCTTCATCTAACCACTAAATCATTCTAAACACCCTTTTAAACCATTGGTTGCCCTTTCATTTGGTTTAAAAACTCCTATCTCCTCTACCGGAACCCTCAATTTGCCTAAAAAACCCTATTTTTTAGGCCTAAAAACACCTTTTCTACATATAAAGTTTTCCTAAGCCCCCGAGGGCTTAACTTCTATAACCCCTTTCCTCATAAGACCTTAGGCCCTGAAACCGGGTGCTAAAGGGCTTAAAACCCTTTCCTAAACCCGACTTTCCTTTGTATTTTAATAAAACCCGACAGTTCAAATTTTCAACAAATATCGACCATTGATCTTAATTGATCAATGACCATCAGCTCATCGCATCGCAAATCCGCATGGGTCCTTCCTTTTTCCATGTCTTTCAAAATTTCGATGCGATCCCTTAGAGCAAACCTTAGCCATTGATCCACCTTCATCTGATGTTCCGGATCTCATTGCATCGCCCATCCATCATCTTGCCCTCCTCCGATGCCAATTTTCCCGATTAAATCTTAGTTGTCGAATCCACAAAAACCGATGGCTAAGATCTCGTCGCACTCCACCCATAATTCTTCATCTTTGCCTCCTCCTATTGAATATTGACCGTCGATCTTACTCCTAGATCCGACGGATAGCGCTCCGTCACATCGCGCAAATTATCAAGTGCCATCCCCTTTTCTCCTCCGATTTACGATCCTCGATTCAAATCTAGGCCGTCCATTCAAAAGATCCTACGGTCTAGATTCAATCCGATAGGCCCAACTCCTTTGGGACCTACCTCCTGCCTCATAAAACATCTATCCACTCACCAGATGTTGCATGTATTCCACTATCGCCTCCCATCAGTGTAGCTTTCCCATCGCAATTTTTCCACACCGTCGGATCTGGGCCCTCCGATATGACAACTGACGTTCCATTTCACAAAATTTTTGCGACTATAGTTTAACACCAAAAATATTTGCGAAAAGGGTGGTATTCGGGAGGACACGTGTCAAGAGATGTATCGTATCACATTTTTTCTGGGCAAACTGCTTACCCCCCCAAATAAAATGCGAAATCCATTCCAGTTTTCCACCATACCACTTATCTCCGTAGCATTGATTTTGGGTTTCTAATCTTGGCCATTGATTGTTTTGATCTGACGGCTTACGTTATGTCCTAGATTTCATCACTTGATCTCCACTGTTGAATATTCTGATCCGATGACTCTTATTTAACTCCACCACCAATTCATTCACCCAACCGCCTCCCAAGTGACCCCATCAAGTGATCTCAACCATTGGTTGTTTTCATCCAACAACCACGATTTAATCTCGCACCCGAGATCTCCAAAGCAACCTTTAACCTATTTTTCACGGATTTTCTTAATTTTTGTTCGTTTTTTGCAGGTTATTAAGGTTTTCTCCACATTTTTAAAATGAAACAAAGGCCATGGATGATGATCCCCGGGCCATTTATTCATGAAAAAAGTGAATCCACAGGGTTCAAATGATGATTCCACCTATGTCTCGTGAGCATTTGTGAAGTCACAAAACCTCTGCGCACCTGCAAAACAACAAAAACACAGTGAACATCAAACAGCCAAAGAGTATCAGTTTCAAAGGATAATATTAGAGCGAAAGTGAAGATTAATGATTTTAAACAGAGTTTAAAGGGATTAAGGCACCAATTCAAGAATCAAAGGCCTAATCCACCGTGTTTAAGACAAAGACCAGAAGACAAAGGTTAAGCCTAATTAAGCCTAAAACACAGATCAAAAACACATCAAAGGTGTATTAGGAAAAAAAAGGAGATCTATCAGTCCGAAAAGCCTCCACTACCACATTAGAGGCCAATTGAATCCTCTCCAGCAACCAAAGTGCCACCTGCATCTTTCAAAAAATTAGAAGAAGGCAGAGTTATTGCCTCAATCAGTGATATTTTTCCTAAAGACAGCCAGAGTTATTGCTAACCCACCTAAGAGTTTTAAAGTCAACAAAATCTACCCAGCATGCTTAATACTAAATGAAAATAAATTAATACAGAGGAAATATGAGACAGCTTCACTATTGAGCCCCTCGAAGGCCAAGAAGCATTAACTTGTATTAATTAAGCCTAGAGATCTTTTCTCTCATCCCACCTCCTCATTTATTCTATAAATACTTCCATAAAAGATGAGATAAAGGTTGGTCTCTGGATATCTGTTGCATGTAAATAGTTTTTTGAAGCTGTTGTAGCCCGGTTTGTAATTGAAGATACATAAGCTAAGATGAGAAGTTTGAAGCTGTAGAGACCCACTGGACTTGATGATTGTAACTGGTTTTAACATCAAATACAAGTTGATTTATGGGATCCTGGTATATGTAAATGGTGATGTGTTTCTTATTGTAAATTTTTATTTTCTTTTTGTTTCCATTTTGTCCACTTTTCTCTGATAAAGAACAGCAAAGTATAGAGCTAGGATTTACTCTTACAAGTACCCTACTCTCACTGATAAGCTTTATTTTTATGTTTTCCTCCTTTGTGTATTTAAGAATGATTTAATACAGTCCAAGTAGCTAAGGAATGTTGGTGTTCCCACATCTTACTGTCTAAACTTTAAAAATTGTTCTTGAATGATATTTTCATTACATGCTAAGTAGAGTTGGACTAGGAAAGTTTATGGTTTGCCCTGTCTTCTAGTTTTTCTCCAAAGGTTGTTTGAAAGTTTCCCTGTGAGTATGTTGAAAGCAGGCTAGTTTCGAAGTACTTCCTGATCTTAGACTACTTTTATGTTTATCATGAATGTTTCTCCTTTTTGAATATGCTAAAAGCAGGATAGTTTCAAAGTACTTACTTGATCTTAAGCTATTCTAAGTGTTTTAAATTTTTTCTATTGAAAGTACATCAAAAGTAGGATAGTTTCAAAGTACTTACCTGATCTTAGATTACTTTTATGTATTTCCTTAAGTGTATGCCAAAAGCAGGATAGTTTCAAAGTACTTACTTGATCTTAGGTTACCCTTTGTTCCTTCATCTGTTTGATTTCCCTTTCTTATTGTTTCATTCCATAAAATCAACTTAAAGAGATCCTTTGACATAGATGAATTGCCCCATGGACCACTCTTGAACCTTGTTATTTCAATTAAATCCTCCTATGACTCCATAGCCCAATGGATTGAAGCTGCTTCTTGCCTATCTTATTAGCTGAACCATTCTCCCACTTATTTACACCTTCACCCTTCATTTAGACGTCTTTCACCTTCATTATATCCTTGCCAAATCAAAACCAAACAAAAACCTTGTTCTTCATAACTAGCCTAATATCACATTTCAGCCTTAAAAGATAAATCTATCTTTGCACTTATAGAGAGATCCCTCTCTAGATCTAGGAGGGCTAGATCCTAGAATTCCAAAGTGGTTCATATGTAGGCTTTGCAGTTTGTATTTTCCAATCTTGCAAATTACAGAGACCTAACATTCTGGCAACTCCACTGGGGATTCTAAGTAAAATCCTTAAAACAAAACACTCAGTGCTCAGTGCAGTATAAGTAGCTCTCTTCAAGCACTACCAAGCATGTTGGTAATCATGATAGGACTTATTTGAATCAGTGACAAACTAAGTAACCCTTAGGATTATCATAGGCCTTATCAAACCTTGAAGTAATCAGCTAGCTAAGCCATAAGAGTAAACTGTGTTTGTCTCATCACCCTAGCTAAGTGTTGAAACAGATTTAGGACACTCTTATAACCCATAAGACTAAAAAAACTCAGAAAACCCAAAAATATGTCAGATTGGTATTCAAATCAATAAATGGTGGTGGACCATAAAACATTTTACCTTTTACAAGCTAAAAATTTCCACCTGGTGACTCCACAATCCTAAACATACCTAAATACTCCACTGGGGAAACCCATTACTATCATAACATCATACAAACTCAGTTAAGAAGACTTTGAGGATTAAAGTTTTCTTGCTAAAGTATCAATTAGCCTCTTAAAGATTGTCATATTTGGTTAAAAGTTTCTTGTTGGTTGAGTCTAAAAACATAGCATAGTGGCTTCTAGAAGGATCCATACTAGAGCCCATTGTTGAGGTATAAAAGGTATCTTTTTAACACCTATTTATCCTACATTAATTATCAACGACTTTTTGTTTCAAGAGTGCACTCTGTTTGAGGCTACAATTAAGCTAAGAGTAATGCTGTGAGAGATGTAGTATAGTATTCTAGATACAAGAGTAAACGGATGCTTGAAAATAAATCTAATTACAATAACATAAATTCAAATGCTTGAAACTTAACTATTCACTCTACAAAACATCAATCAAGGATACAGTAGCAATAACCCATTCCTTTATAAATTGATGCAACTGCAATCACATTGGAACAAGGTAATCAATCTGGGAACTTGGAAGCAATGACCAATGTTCTCTACAGTTGACATTCCTGCTCTTTAAGCAATAAAACTGAAATCAAAATTGAACTAACTGCTGTTGAAAATAAACTAAGAAGAACTTCTTTTAAAAGCAAGAATTGGAAATGAACAACAATCTGTAATTGAATATCTATGTGCATAAACAACAAACTATAAATAAACAATCTTCCTGCAATCTGAAACACACATCAATTACTAACTAATGAATCTAAACAGTAGACATGAAATTTAACGAAATCAAATAGCAAATCCTATTAAACTCCAACCCTGTCGACAGCAAACGTTATTAAGTAACAATCAGAATGAACAAAAATCCAATGGAACAGCAAACAGAGTTAAATATGGAACAACAACGTAATTCATTAGCACACACAGCGATCCAATAAGTAATTAAGTAGCTCTGCAATCGTAATGAAACCAAACACAATTATCACACAACAGTAATTAAAGGATAGAAATAAAAACAGCAGAACATTTCCACCGGGGCCGAGCCCTTAGCACCAGTGAAACACTGCTGGGTTACTTTAGAGCTTGAGAGATGAAATAAAACGCGTCTTTGTATTAATTGAACATAAAAGTGTTTACAGCGACCACTCTCTGATCACGAGAGTCAATAAAGTGCAGAATTACAAAAGGAATGTTTTAATCAAATGATTCGACTCCCTACAATCTCTAAAGGCGTTGCCTTATATAACAAACTCGACGGACAAGATAAGGAATGAGATAAGGTTTGAACAGTGATCCCTCAGGATCGAAGGATCTTGAGGGATTCACTTCCCTCCTTTCTTTAGATGTCACTTGATTTCCTTTGACTGAAGCCGAGCAGTCCCTTGCCTTCTCTTAGCAATGCGTTTGAATTTTCTTCTCTTTGGCAAGATTTGGTCTATCGCTGGAGGAACAGCAGTTACTCTTGCTTTAGCCTTGCCTCTGGTATAGCTATTCACCTCGCTTGATTCTTTTTTTTAGCAATAAAAGGTAGTTTTTAGTTAAATTTTACAATAAACATAAGTCTTTACAATTCTACCACAATTTTTGTAATAAGTCACCTTTCTAAAGTAAAAAGAATTATGTTTAAAGTAAAAGAATGGGAAAACACATAGTGAATTCATACCTTTTCCAATGCTCAACATACCCCCTACTTACCATTTTCCATGTCCTCATGAAAACCATATTTTACATGCAAAGCAGTTAAAGAATAAGCTGGAGAAGGTTTTTCATCAAAAGGCTTAAAACCATGCATTACAGCTAATGCTTCGAAGACATGCCCTGTCTATCCTTCGGGTATCTCATAAATGACTTTATAATCTGCAGCAGGATACCATGCAATGGAGCTTCGAAACCTACACCCTAGCCAGAATTGGCCTTCCCTCAAAATGAGGTTGCTATAGAGAACCAAGCGGTCTGCAGCTAATCCAAAATTTTTATAGTTAAATGGCTCTCTATTTTGAACATTCCGATTGGAAATTCCCCATCAGACCTTAGCTGCTATGTAGGCCTGGTTTCTAATAGATAGAAAATAGTTTATCCCATTCAAGACAATTGATTTATGGACAGGCCCCAATGCTTGGATAACACCTTCTCTTGTCATCAAATTTTTCAGCCTAGCCCATAATTGTAACGGGTGTTTAGGTTCACTCCTAACCCACAAGTCTTTACTCATTTTCTTGCCTTTGAAAAACATTATAGGCTTTGAGACATTTTAACTGATTAATAGCAAATGAAATAAATGCTTGGTATTGGATGTCACCCACAAAAGGGCTTGGATTTGTCTCAACATCATTTTCCAATATGAGATTATGAAAATAGAACTCACACAGGAGATGTTGTACCTTTACCCCATAGAGTTTGCAGCATGTTACAAAATCATTTATAGTGTTTAACTCTATAGATTTTTCTTCCCTAACTGCTTTAATTTTTAACTGTAAATATCTCTCTAATAAAAATAAAGCATAATTCTTGGCAGGGCATCTACAAGCTAAAACATCTGTGTATAATGAGCAGAGAGTATTCATTCGATTCTGGGCTATTTTTAATTTATTCATTACCTTTTCAACCTTCTCCTCTGCCTTTCGACACTTCTCATAGGCTTCAGCCTCTGCTGCATGGATGATCTTCATCTGTTGCTGCAAATCCTGGTATTTTCTTCTAGGAAAAGTGTCTTCTTCAAGTTTTTCCCTTTCCTGTCGAGCATGTGCCAACTCCTCTCGGAGTCTGGCTAATGTAGGATCACTAAAAGTGTTTTGACTACAGGCTTGTGCATTTTCACTTGAGGTTGCTCCATCTGGAGCAGCTGCCTGCTGTTCCGTATCTTCATGATTAGGCTCAGCCATAGTCTCTACAACTTGGGGCTTTGTTTTAGTGGCCACTTTCCTCTTTTTCGAGGCTCGTTTGGTGACTATGCTTCTTTTCTATGGGGTTCGTTTGGGAATTTGTTTCATTTTAAGAACCCTAATGGTCTACCTAAGTTGTTCCACTAGCCTCTGAAGCTTCAGTCGTTCCCTCTGAAGTTTTTCATGTTCAGTTACTTTCCTCCTTTTTCTTGATGGAACAGTTGTTCCTTTTTCTGAACCCAATTTCTCAGCAAGGGTTTGCTCCTCATCATTCGTGCCCTCAGTTGGGCTTGCATCTCTTTTTTCTTCTTGGGGCACTTCTCCAGTGTTAATATGCCCCTGGTTGAATTCTACAGGGATAATACCCTCAATTGGCTCTCTTGTTCCCTAAGAGTTTTCAGTTTGGAACACTGCTTCAGTGTTCACCTCTTCCTGTCCATACTTCTCAGGGGAAGTAACCCCAAATGATTCTGCTATTTCGTTAGGGTTTCCTCCTTCTATTTCATCTGGCATTCCCTCAGCTGTTTCTTTATTGGCAAAATATTTCTCCTGCAATTGGTTGATATCAACATTAAGGTCTAGTGGGCTGTGGGGCTGCACATATTCACTCATATTGGCCAAAATTTGGGCCAATTGGTCTTCTTGCAAAGGGCTTTGTGGTGAACTTGCAGTGGTGATTTTGGGAGGCTCTGCTCCTTCTCTTTTACTGTTGTGATTATCTTCATCCTATTCACAGGTATGGTAACTACCTTCTTCCTCATCAGAGTAGCGAATTTCTCCCTCTACACTAGTATGAGGACTTCCTTCTTCTTCCTAAATTTCCTCTTCTTCATTATTTCCTTCTCCTGTGCTGCTTTGTTTCTCACCACTGGTGTGGTGGCTCATTTCTTCTTCATCCTCATCAGTACGGGGACTCCCTCCTTCCAATTGTGGGGGTTGTTCATCCTCTGAGCTGGGCAATTCCAAGGGCTGGCTACTGCTACCCGGAAGGCCTTCTATCATTCCCCTACTTCTTTTTGAAAGGGAGGAATATCTACGTTTTGATGGCTCTGCTGCCGAGCTAGCCATTCTCTTTCGTTTTGGGGCAGGTAGGGCTAATCCTCCATTAATCGAAAATATCAGTTCCTCCCAACTGTTCTGTTTTTGGGCAAGACTATGACTTACTATTAATCTGATTAAGCAATGGTGGCTTACCACCATGTCTGTGTGCCGAGCTTTTCTTATACTACGGGCAACATCATGCAGTAAGGAATTTAAAAATGCAGGCAAGTTTACAGTACATTTTTGCTTTAATACTGCCAATAAATTAAGGTGGTGAGGTCTTACCACGTCTTTCCTTCCATCGCATGTTATATAGGCCTGCACTACCTTTGCCAATTCCATCCATGGTTCTCCCAACAATGTCGGCTAAACTCCTTTACCTTTGACGACCAATGTCTGTCCTTCTTCCTAGAAAATGTTCATGGCTTCTTGAAGCCTGACCTTCTTATGAGTCCATACAATTCCTTGCGCAGGTAGACCAGACACCTCTGCAATTATTTCATCTGTTACTGCTATCTGTCTTCCTCTAACCATGGATTATCCTTCCTGCAAATTCTGTAAAAACTCGGTAGCTACTGTTTCATGAGGTTGTTGTAGCCTTGTGAAGTATGTAATCCATCCCAATTTTTCCAGAATTTTTCGTGTAGCATCAGAAACAATTAGCACTTGTGGCTTGCTATGAATTGGTCAACCTCCCATCTTCTCTGCACACTGTTACTTCTTTACAAACACACAGTAATGTAATGGTACAACACAGCACGGTAGATCGGAATAATATCATTAAGTTTTTGTTATTCCCTAGAATATAGGGTTTTGATTCGCATGCAGGTAAAAAAATATAGGGATTTGATCTGCATGCAGTGATTAAGAGGCATCCGCGCCCCCCCTGGAGGATGATAGGTCATCCTCGACCGTCAAAAAAGAGAGGAAATTACTGCATAATAGTTGTACAGCAGGAAAAAGCATGCATACTTATGATACAATCAATCAAATTATTGAATTTACTGAAATGGATGCGTGTGATTAAATCGTAAATAGATATAGAAACGTTTGTAATGATTTAAAGATAAGGAAAAGGGACAGCTGATATGAACACAAGTACTAATGCGCTTATTACCCACTCAAACTAATGTGATCAATTTATGATGAATTTCATGTATAATAGGTTCAAAAGCAAGGGTTTAGGAATCATACTTTCATTTGATATTTAGATAGAGATATAGGAAAAAGGGTTTAACATTACTATTGATTTGTAAAAGTTTGACTCTAATACCATTAGCAGAGCTCTGTTGCCCACAAGTGTTCATAACCTTGAAAAAGTTGCTTTCTCACCCTTGGAAACATTGTCCTTTATTTATGCCTAGGGAAGTGCTCTTTGATGTCATAATGGAGGCCATTGTACTGGCTTGGGAACTAGATAAATCACAATGCCATTCACCGGAAAGAAGTGAAAAGTGGGCAGGTGGGCTCGTGATGAGACCTCCTGTTCCAAGGACTTTTTAGTTTTTTTTTCAATTGTCCATTGGACCATATCCCTAGTGTGGTGGCCATGATGGGAATGCCACTTCACTGCTTTCTTATGATCATGGTAGGTTGGCTCTTGATGAGACCCCCTATCCTCCATCTGCCATATCATAGAATTGTTAGTGATATATGGATATTTTTCTTCTTTTTCATATAGCACTTTCCTACTTATATATAAAGGATGGCTGAGCACTCCTTAAGAGTAGGGATGGTGGAAGAAGTCTAAACATCTCAATAAAAAAGAATATGCCCTTATTCTTACTCAATAAGTAAAAATCAAATGAAGTTATAAAGATTAGGGGAAGAACCAACATGATAAAGATAATCGATCATATTAATTTTAGTGATAGTAAGACAGCAAATTAATATTAGTGGTTATGTCCTTTTTCCTTTTTCTTATCATTACAAAACAATTTCTTTTGATTTGTTGATTCCAGTAAGCTTTAATTTGTGTGATCTTGTATAAATAGTATGTTTGCCCTTAGAAGAGTCATTAGAAATCCTCAAAATGTTGTTCTAAAACAAGAAAAATAATACACTCAAAAAGTGTTGTTCCTTTGGAAAGGAACAGCAGAAACAATCTGCGGAAATGTTATTCCTTTGGAAAGGAACAGCAAAAACAATCTACGAAACTACTGTTCCTTTCAAAAGGAATAGCAAAAAGAATCTGCGAAACGGTTGTTCCTTTCGAAAGGAACAACAAAAATAATCTGCGAAACAGCAAAAATAAACAGCACAACTATTGTTCCTTTCAAAAGGAACAACAAAAACACTCACAGCAAAGCTATTGTTCCTTTCGAAAGGAACAGCAAAAATGTTGTTCCTTTGGAAAGGAACAGCAAAAATTCACAATAAGAAAAATAAAAAGACTTTGAAGAAACAGAATTCCATATAGCTTATCACAGGGATCCTGAAGTATGATGCCAAATAGTTGATCCAGTCTGCTACTCAAAATCGAAATCCAAAGCCTTCAAGTCAACAAAAATATCTATAGTAATCTCCAGCAATTTTATTCCACACAAAAATACTTCAAAAGGGTGAAGTATTTATACATAATGTTTGAAAAAATATCCTAGATTACTTCTAGGACTTAACTTAGGAAAATAAAATATCTTACAACAATAATAGTGACAGTTGCTTAACAAATTAGCAAGTTGTCCTATTGTTGGGAAAAATACTGAGAGGGGGGGTGAATCAGTATTTTGGACTTACTCAAAACTTTTTACTTTTTCTTACTTCAAAACCCATACGCTACTTTTCTGAAGCCAACTAGCGTATACACGCGGATCTCCTTCATGAAACTCGCGTATACACAGAGATCTTATTATGTAATTAAATCTTTACTTAGATCTATGGAACATTCATTCTTCTGATGTTTAGTTAACAGTAAACATGTGCAGTAATAACAGAATAAATCATCACACATAAGCATCACACATGAACACCGGGATTTTAGGTGGAAACCCAAGTCGAGAGAAAACCACCGCTGCCGTTGCTCAGCCTTCAATATTTTATTATAGAGAAAACATCTTACAACTTATGTGCTGGCGCAGACTCCTACCAGCATGCAGGCACCCACCTGCGCTCGTTTACCAGCCTCTCCTGGAAGGGAGCTACAACCCCCTGACTCGTTTACCAACCTCTCCTGGAAGGGAGCTACAACCCCCTGACTGAAGGCTACAACCCTCAGCACTTCTATGGACCACGTTTCATCAATTTTCACACTGTATCCAACAACTTCAATAGAGCACAACTTGCAGGCCACTTTTCATCATATTTTCAGAATGGACCCACTCCACACATTTAAGCTCAATCATACATCAAACTGAACCATATAACTCATTGACAGATAGCAGTAACACATCAGAACAGATCAGACATTTCATACCCCTTACTTCAGCAAACCCTGGTTTGCATACGCGCTTTCCTTTCGCTGATCCGGCGTATATACGCGCCTTCATTCATATAAACTCGCGTATACCTCTACACATATTACAAAGCTAATTTTACTGCCCATACGCACTTTCTCTTCAGCAAGCCCGCGTATATATGCGCTTATTCTTCAGAAAACCCGCGTATAGTTCTTCAGACATTTAGGTCATTGCAATTCTTCAGAACAGATACATCACACAGATTTAACCCTTTACTTCAGACAGATGTTCGCCTCATCTCAGATCTAATCATTCCATAAACAGATCTAGCAGATACAAATACATTCCAGATCTAGATTCCCTCCTTCATCATTTCTTCATTAGTGCATCATACATTCAGATCTATCATTCAATTGTAACCCTTTCCATTTAGATATACTTCAGAGAGAAGTATTCATTCAAGCTCACACTCCTTGCTCACATTTGCACAATGGATTTCTTCTCCTTATATAGGTTAACCCTTTATCAATACCATGAGCCAAAACCACATTACTTTCGATGGTATTCCTGGACAAGGTCACATAGACGAATCATTACTCAATAAAATGGGTCAATACCATGGTGGTTACCCCTGGTTTTACATATTTAGAGCTCTTTTGCCCATACGCGACTTGGCACGTTATTTTCCGCGTGCATACGCTACTTTGTCTGGAAAAATCCGCGTATGCCTATGGTGGTTACCCCTGGTTTTACATATTTAGAGCGCTTTTTCCCATACGTGACTTGGCACGTTATTTCCCACGTGCATACGCTACTTTGTCTGGACAAATCCACGTATGCCTTGAGACATACTCTTTTCATCATGTTCTGGAACATACTGACATTCCTTCCATCATTACCTTCTATACTCACTGTATATACATCAGATTTACATCTTTTAACAAGTTCATCAAGACATATTCCATCAAGGACATCTTCATCAAGTAGGTTGACATCATCTTCATCAAGTGGGTTGCCATCAAGGACAACACTCAGCATCATATTGCCAACAATCTCCCCCTTTGGACTTGATGGCAACCATGATGATGATCACTATGGATACAGAAACATGAAGAATATCGTATTTACACATTAACCATGTTACTTTCCATAACAAACACCATACTCACTCTCCCATTGACATCGAGAAAAAGAGCGGATTAGCTCCATACAATTTCCGTAGATGTGGGAAGGAGCTGCTGGGAAGGAGATTATGGCAAGTTGCCATGTCGAGTTCCGTAAGTTCAAACATATTTTTCAATGAAGTACATGACTCTATGACCTTCCTATCACCAAGGACTCATACATACATCAGAGATCCAACCAAGTGGATTTACATAAGAGACTCAAATACCCAACCAAGTGGGTTTACACATCTCAACTAAACTACCCAACCAAGTGGGTTTACAAATTTTGACAAGTCCTCACATGGCTGAATATTACAATTTTACATCATGGGTCTCAACAAGACCTTTTTATCAATTTACAAGTATGACTTTTTATGAATATAACCAGAAAGACCTCAAGAGAGAGATCATATTGCAGAACCATAATAATGCCAACAATGCATTATACTCAGCAAGGCTAATGCTCCCCCTGAAAATGTGCATCCAAGTATCCTTTCCATATGACGAAGGCTTCTCCTTAACTTGTGCAACCTGAAGCTCTTTCAACAGCAAGTTATCAGCAACAATCTCTGCATGATCTGTCCTAATCTCTGAATCATAAAACTTCCATCTCATCCATGTGTGAAAGCAAAGAATATTCTTCATCAAATAAGAAATCCGGGCTCATCCATAATCTTCAACGTAAGAAACCATGTATCATTTCATTAGCATGAGTATAACCAGAATAATGCTAACAGTACAATCATTAGCAGTCAGACTGATGCTCCCCCTGAATTTCTGCTCCTGATCTTCAGCTGTCATCCCAATTCTCTTATCATCAATGCATACGCGTCTGTGTCTGCTGGAACTCGCGTGTATACGCGGATTTAGTTCACTGAACCCGCGTATGGAAAGCGAATTATAGAAAATTTCACATTCCTCCATCTCCCCCTGAATTTGTCCTTCCTGTACCTGTCTTCTTCATGTCAGATGCTCTGTCAGCAATAATCATAAACAAAATAACCAAAACAACCATGAGAATCATCATACATCGCTCCCCCTGTGACGATACATTACAAATTTCTATAATGTATCTCACATCACTTCTGCAGTCATTAAGAGAAGTAAGCTTCAGAAGCTGATGACTGCAGTAGGGTCAATATTCCCTACATTTCTGACCGGTCCTCCTTCTTTTTCCAACTTTGCTTGAGCTTTCTTATTGTGTGTTGGAAGTTCTCCAATTTCTCAGATCTATTTATCCGGCATTCTTTTTCTATATGTCCATACTTTTTACAAGCATAACATCTTGCATGACCAGAAAAATAAGCATAAGGATCATAATGAGTTTTTCTATTATTCCTTCTATTGCAATCAGCTGCTTTATGACCATACTTGTTACATGAAAAACAATATCCCTGGAAGAAACCAGAGTACCTTTCTATGTAGGATCTGTTTTTTTGTGGCTGAAACAATCTGCTTCTGCAATTGGCTGCAACATGTCCATGATTATGACATTTAAAGCATTGAAAATTATTGAATGATTTCCTTTGAGAATTCATCATTGTCAGTTGACCTTTTGTTTCTTTCAACACTTCAGATTTTGCATTGATGTCCTTTGATTCTTTAGCACCTCCTTGTGAACTAGATTCTCCTTTGACTGTTTCATGAAAACCCAGACCAAGTTTAATAGAAGGAGACCTTTGACTACTAAGAATATTGTCCAGAATCTTAGTACTATCTTGATACCTCAAGAGTTTTTCTTTTTCTTCTAATTTACCTTTCAGAATGTTTACCTCAACCTCCAAGCTTTGGCATTGCTTCTTCATACTTTCTTCGATCCTTTTTCCTTCTTCTACTTGATCATTCAGTTTCAAGATTTCTTCTTTCAGCCCATTTTCTTGTTCTTCAAATGCTTATAGAAGTTCTTCATTCTCCTTATACAATTCTTCTTTGACAGAGATGATTTTTGCCTCAAGTTCTTCATTTTTCTTATTTGATTTTTCCAGATTTACTTTGAGAGAGATGATTTCAGCTTCAAGGCTTTTACTTCGATTGGTTACTTCATCCTGCATTCTTTGATGTATTTCTATCTGTCCCTTCATTTTAGAGATCATCTCATTGTAGATAACTTCTTGCTTATTAGATGCTCTTTGTTGTTCTTCAACTTTATTCTTGAGGGCTTCTTCTAGATCCATAACACTTCTTTCACTGTCTTCATCATTGCATGTACAAGTAAGTGAGATACAAGAACAACGATCAATACCTGTTTCATCTTCTTCATTTTCTATTGCACATGTTTTCTGAGATATCTCCTTTCTTTGAGTAGCCTTCTTCTCTTTCTTCTTTGCCATGAGCATTTTCAGATCTTGGTCAGAATCTTCTTCATCTTCACTTGACGTATCATCTTCATTTGCATAATAACTCTTTCCCTATGTAGATTGTTTCTCTTTATCATGATTTTCTCTATAAGGACATTTAGCAGCATAATGACCAACTCTTCCACAACCAAAACATTTGAAGGGGAGCTTACCTTTGAATCTTCCAGTTCCGAGTTGGAGTTTTCTCACAAAATTTGCTTCTTCTTCTTCTGATATATAATTTGATTCCTTGACATCTTTCTTTTCTTTTCCTTTTGCACATGCCTTAAAAGTAGCTTCTTTAATTTGGGAGGGACCTCCTTGTCTCATTTCATAAGTAGTTAGGATACCATGCAATTGAACAATAGTAAGAGTTTGCAGATCTTGCCTTTCTTCAATAGCTGCTACTTTTTACTCAAATTTTGAAGTCAAAGATCTTAAGACTTTTTCAACCAGAGTAGTATCGGTTATGGTTTCACCCAAACTTCTCATACGATTCACAATATCATCTAGACGTAAAAAGAAACTGGCAATTCTCTCATCACTATGCATCTTCAAATTTTCATATTCAATTCTGAGGGTTTGGAGTTTGGCACTTTTTACCTTTGTATCTCCTTCATAGCTTAGGATGATTTTGTCCCATATTTCTTTTGCTGAATTTAGCTGCATCACTTTAGCAAATTCTAGTTCAGACATGCTTCCTAACAAGACATTGACTGCTTTGGCATTGATTTCATACTTCTTCCTTTCTGCTGCATCAGTAGGAATACTTGCCGGATATTGATAACCTTCTTCCACGATTGCCCATACTTCTGCACCAAGACTTTGCAGATATGCTTTTGTTCGTATCTTCCAGAATAACAAATTATCTCCATTGAATAGAGGTGGCCTTATAGACATTACTCCTTCATAACTTCCCATTACGACGGATCTCCTTCAAGCGATCAAGCTTCTGCAGAAGGACCCGCTCTGATACCAATTGTTGGGAAAAATACTAAGAGGGGGGGGTGAATCAGTATTTTGGACTTACTCAAAAAATTTTACTTTTTCTTACTTCAAAACCCATATGCTACTTTTCTGAAGCCAACTAGCGTATACACGCGGATCTCCTTCATTAAACTCACGTATGTACGAAATCTTGTGCCGTTTCGTGCTACTTAGAATCTTTACGACATTCATTTTTACGATGTTTGATTAACGATGGCTGTGTCTCGATGTGCCACCGTAAATCATCACACAAACGTGTCACACATAGTTACCCGAGTTTTAGGTGGGCCCAAGTCGGAAAACCACTTGCTACAGGTTGTCGTATTTCGTATTTATTATGAAAGAAAACATCTTACAACTTGTATAATAACGCGTGGGAACTCTCGACAACGAACTACTGCGCTAATTTACGACCTATCGGAAGGAGCACCACAACAAACAGCCGTTTACCAGCCTCTCCTGGAAGGGAGCTACAACCCCCTGACTGAAGGCTACAACCCTCAGCACTTCTATGGACCACGTTTCATCAATTTTCACACTGTATCCAACAACTTCAATAGAGCACAACTTGCAGGCCACTTTTCATCATATTTTCAGACTGGACCCACTCCACACATTTAAGCTCAATCATACATCAAACTGAACCATATAACTCACTGACAGATAGCAGTAACACATCAGAACAGATCAGACATTTCATACCCCTTACTTCAGCAAACCCTGGTTTGCATACGCGCTTTCCTTTCGCTGATCCGGCGTATATACGCGCCTTCATTCATATAAACTCGCGTATACCTCTACACATATTACAGAGCTAATTTTACTACCCATACGCGCTTTCTCTTCAGCAAGCCCACGTATATATGCGCTTCTTCTTCAGAAAACCCGCGTATAGTTCTTCAGACATTTAGGTCATTGCAATTCTTCAGAACAAATACATCACACAGATTTAACCCTTTACTTCAGACAGATGTTCGCCTCATCTCAGATCTAATCATTCCATAAACAGATCTAGCAGATACAAATACATTCCAGATCTAGATTCCCTCCTTCATCATTTCTTCATTAGTGCATCATACATTCAGATCTATCATTCAACTGTAACCCTTTCCATTTAGATATACTTCAGAGAGAAGTATTCATTCAAGCTCACACTCCTTGCTCACATTTGCACAATAGATTTCTTCTCCTTATATAGGTTAATCCTTTATCAATACCATGAGCCAAAACCAAATTACTTTCGATGGTATTCCTGAACGGGGTCACATAGACGAATCATTACTCAATACAATGGGTCAATACCATGGTGGTTACCCCTGGTTTTACATATTTAGAGCGCTTTTTCCCATACGCGACTTGGCACGTTATTTCCCGCGTGCATACGCTACTTTCTCTGGACATATCCGCGTATGCCTTGAGACATACGCTTTTCATCATGTTCTGGCACATACTGACATTCCTTCCATCATTACCTTCTGTACTCATTGTATATACATCAGATTTACATCTTTTAACAAGTTCATCAAGACATATTCCATCAAGGACATCTTCATCAAGTAGGTTGCCATCATCTTCATCAAGTGGGTTGCCATCAAGGACAACACTCAGCATCATATTGCCAACACCTATTTTATTCAAAATAAATAGAAACTGTTTTAAGATAAGAAGGAGATGGTTGCTTATGTGTCCTCTTTGTTGGCTCTTTAGATATTCTTTAGAATCTAAGATGCCTTCACTGATACTCTTTCTCACTTATACTGTTTCATTTCAGATACTCTTTAACCTTCAGTAAAATTGCTTTACTATTGTAAATCTGTTTGGATGGTGAAATCAGCAAACAAATTTTTTCTTTTTCATTTGCTTGTCTTTCTTTCTTCATAGCAATTCAGTCAATGCTTGCCAATCCTCATTTTTAGGAATTTGAATATTTTTGAGTTTCCTAAAATTCTCATCAGCCTCAGTGTACCTAGAAAATGTGGGCTTGATTACAAATAAGTGCTTGATATCATACTGCAAATAAAACAAATCTTCAAAATGTTTTAACAATACTTTTCCTACGGGAATGCCTTGACATGCTGGCTTGTTCACCTCCTCCTTGGCATATTCTCTTATCTTCTTGTCATAATCATTTTGAGGCATTAACTTATCATTAATTACCATGATATCAAGAAGTCCCTTTTGCCTTAAATTGGTGAATTTAACCATGAATCTAGTTATATCAGTATTCATTGCTTCACATTTCTCTTCAAGCTGCCTCATCAAATTTCTTTTGGTGGTAACTTTCCTAATTTCTAGGATAGTTGCTGTCCTCTCATTTATTTTTAATTCTTCCAGTTCCTATCTATTCTTGCTATTGAGGAAATTTATTAATATTACAACCTATTCTGGTTTATCAACTAAAAAATCACCTGAATTGAAGGCCAAAAATCATGGATGGCTTCAATTTCATTATTCCATAGGTAATTTTTAATATATGATATCTGATCTTTGAGAGTTAATTCTTTTTGGAACTTCTTTACCTCTTCACTCAATCTGTGGGCATTTTGTTCATGTATTTTAGCATCTATCTGATTTGATTTTCTTGTCTTCTCAAGATTTTCAATTATCTTTGTAAATCTGTTTATTTCATTTGTCTTCAAGGACATCTCTTCCATTGCTTTTACTAGTTGACTACTTTCATCTGTAGGTGGTAACACTGTTGTAGAGGATTCAGTTACTGAAGTTGTTGAAGAAGTCACTGGCACTGCAGTGGCCAGTGGCTCTTTGGGTGCCAAATTTTCTCCTAAAGTTGAAGGTATTGCTGCAGTGATGAATGGGATGATTGTGGGAATCACTGGTTCTTTAACTGTCTCCTTTTCTTGGACAAGTTGGTCCATTTGTACTTCCATTTCATTAATTTGAGCTGTCAGTTGAAGTATCAAACTCATAATATCATCTTTTTCCTTTTGATCCTGTAAAACTTCCTTTGTCTGAGGATGCTCACTTTGAGAAAGCTTGAGTTGTTTCCTCAAGGCAGCTATATCCTCATTTTTCTTTTTATCCAATGCTTCTGCTGCTTTGATGTTTGTAGGATCATATCCTACCTGTAATACTATATCTTCTAAGGCCTTTATCCTTAGATCCTTTGCACATAATGAAGCTTTATCCATCTTCATTTGATCTTGCATATTAGAGATGGTATTTTGAAGCTTATGAGCACTCATAGCTTTTGTTGTGACTGTGGAATAAAGCATATCTAAGGTTTGCCTATGAAACTCAATTTGATCTAATTCATGGATTTTGTCTGTAGCTACTTCCATATCAACTTTCTTATAGTCAGCAACTGTCTTTGGAACTGATACTATGGGTTGTAATACTGACATAATCAATTTTTTAGTTGAATAATCAAATGCTGATAGGAATCTGTTTTGATTACTTGGCTTTTTCTTTAAGAACTGAGAATATATTTCAATTTTGATTTCCTCATTCTTCAACTTGATTTACTTGTATTTTTCCTTAATATCCAAATCCTTCTCCTCAGCTGAATGTGAGGAAGAAGCCTTCATACTTTGTTGCCTTTCCATTAACTGAGCATCTTCATTATTTAGTTGTTCTTCATTCTGGTTTCGCTCACTAATCATTACAGTGGCTACATTGGTCTTTGGCTATTCAATGTTGGTATTCAAGGTCTCTGTTTCTTCAACATCTATTGTTACTTTACCTTTAGCTGTTGTATCCAGTTTTGGCCTCTTGTTGTAAATGATCTTAAACTTTGTTTCTATTGTAGTCTCTGCAGTATAAGCTCCTTCTTCTCTGATTCTCTTAGTGGATGTCTCTAGCTGTTTGGCAATTTCCAAAGTGTGACTAGTATTCCTTTGGTTTACTACCTCTGTTAAAGTGTTTTCAACCCACTCAATTTGATTAGCGAACTTATCTACTTATGGCTTTGATTCATGGATAAAGGGTGTCAATTTACATTTTACCCTTAGTTTACTTAATATCCCTTGTGGATCATAATTCCATGGGAAACTTTCTTCTAATTTATATTCCAGTAGTTGACTTGTTGCTTCCTTTTCTGCGTCTTTGTGATTACATATGAAAGGCCCAATTTGATTTTTGAGTTTAAATTGGGTCTTCTTCTTAGCTGCCATGAAATTAATTGAATCTGAATTTAGGATTTTCCTGATGTACTCCAAGGCAAAGATCCCCATTGGTGGATGCTTGGGTAACTTGTAAGGCAACAAGTTAGAACCAAAAACTCTGATTTCAGTGAAGTTTTCATACAAATACCAATCACCCACTTTTCTCTGCTCTAATAGCTGCAATATTTTCTTCATTTCCTCATTGATTCTAGGCTGCTCTGTTTTTGTCAAGATGGTGATCAATGGATGTAAAAAAAAACTCTGCAAACTCTGAATAATTGAACTTTGTGCCTTCTTTTCTGAGTATAGATGTCTAAAAGATAACTGATAGAGGTTTTCCTTCTATATCCGAATTTTGAAGTGAAATTGGAAAGCTCTTTGATTGGAAGAATAGAAACAAGTGGAAAAGATAGGAGGTATATCTAAATACTTCTTCCAGTTGTAAATTAGTCAATTGATAGTGGATACTATCAGTAATGAAACCAGCATAGTCAAAGATAACTGAAGGTGGTTGACCTGGAGAAAAGGCGGACAAAAATCCCAGGATAGAGTCATCAGTGTGCTCATCAGTGAAATATCCAAGTATGAAGGAAATCATGGAGATTACATGCCTTGAACCTGTAGGTTTTAACCCTGAACAGAAATTATCTACACACGAATCTTATAACAGAAAATAAACAATAGCGAGAGCATAAAACATAAAACAGATAAACACAGAGATTTTTCCCTGGATCCCAAATCGGGACGACCAGCTTGATTTTTCATTATATTCCTTTTAGTGTTACAACACATATATATACATGCCGAAGCATACATAAACCCCAATCTATAAACCCTGGATTAGAACATAACCGTAGTTCCCTTGACCGGATCTACAAAAATACCAGGGGCCAAAAACCATCGTACCCCAATACCATGTGCAAAACCATTCACAAAACCATGGACGCAGACTACCCGCCGGAAATTAAGGACCAAAAATTTTTGCCGGGGCGCTGCCCCAGACCCCGACAGGGGGGGCTATCGCCCCCCCCTCTTACCCCCCCACGCATGCTTAGTCATGGAAAGAATATAATACATACCCAACATTCTCCCACTTGTTGTTTTATTTCCACGGGGGGCCACAGGAGGGCTTAGTCATTGGCCCAATTCTTCAACACCCATTGTTTCTCTACACCAAGAGAACTTCTGAGTGCTCACAAACTTTGTCAATACATATGCAACATTCTTCAAAGTGTCCACCTTTACCAGCAACACCCTCTTAGCCTCAACCATATCTCTAACAAAGTGATATTGAACATCAATGTGCTTTGTCTTTGAATGATAAGCAGGGTTCTTAGCCAAGAAAATTGCACTTTGGCTATCACAGTCTATCCTTATAGCTTGCTGTACCAACCCCATACTTGAACACAATCTCTCCAACCAAACTGCTTCCTTGCTTGCATGAGTGGCTGCTATGTATTCTGCCTCTGTAGTTGAAAGCGCCACTACAGACTGTCTTTTACTCATCCAACTGACTGCACCTCCAAATAGGCTAAACACACACCCACTTGTAGATCTTCTTTGGTCCAGATCTCCAGCCCAGTCTGCATCAACAAAACCACGAATTTCCAACATTCTTTCCAATCCTGGTCTTCCCTGGTAGCACAAGCCATAATCACTAGTGCCAGCCGTATGAAAACCATGCACTGCGTCGATGTCATCTGCGGGTTTGGCTGCTTTGCTCAATACTCCCCGCGCACATATTGCAATGTACGGTCTAGTACACATGCCATTGCATACATCGGGCTACTGCTAACATATGGAAAACGGGACATATACTCCTCTTCTTCTTGTGTCTGTGGGACACCTATTCGATGAACGACTTTACACCCTACGGAATGAGAACATTCACGATTTACTATCTTATGTGAACCTCTATAATACGGTCTCGACATACTTCCTCGGATTTAACCAGAGCTTCCTCTTTGCCCGATCTCTCTTAATTTCCATGCCCAAAATATAGTTTGCAGCACCAAGATCCTTCATGTCGAATTTGGAGAACAGTTGGGTCTTAAAATCTTGGATAATTTCTTTGTCATTTCCAATCAACAACATATCATCCACATACAAGACCAAATAAATAACACGGTCACCAATTAATTTAAAATAAACACAGTGATCCTCCTTGCTTCTGGTGAAGCCAAGTCCCCGTATATAGGTATCAAATTTCGGATACCACATCCTTGGTGACTGTTTTAACCCATACAGAGACTTCTTCAACCTGCATACTAGTTATTTCTTACCCTTCACCATAAAGCCTTCAGGTTGCTTCATATAGATCTCCTCTTCTAGATCCCCGTGAAGAAATGTTGTCTTCACATCCATCTGTTCTATCTCAAAATCAAATGCAGCAGCAACAGATAAAATTAATCTAATAGAAGTAACTTTGGCAACAGGAGAAAAAATATCACCAAAATCAATTCCCGACACCTGGGAATAACCTTTTGCTACCAACCGAGCTTTGTATTTCTCCACCTTGCCTTCTACATTCATATTCTTTTTAAACACCCATTTTCTCCCGATGGGCTTCCTTCCAGCCGGCAACTCCACCAGATCCCATGCCTCATTTTTGTGCAAGGATGCCATTTCATCAACCATGGCCTCCTTCCAGAGTTTTCCATCCTCTGAATCTACTGCCTCCCTGACAGTTCTGGGTTCATCATCAGTTATAGTTAAGGCAAAACTTGAACAGAAAGCAGATGGACTATACCTTTCTGGTTGCCTTCTTTCCCGAACTGATCTTCTCAAAGCTGGAGTTTGTGGCTCTTCATCTTCGGAGTCTTCTTCTGTTGTAGAGTCTGATTCATCCTCCTTTAGCTCAAACTCTATCTTCTCAGGTTCCTTTGGTAGGACTTCATGTTTAACAACATCTTTTACTTCTCTAAACACCACATCTCGGCTGTACACAACCTTCCTTGTTTCTGGGTTCCAAAGCTTGTAACCCTTTAAACCATCCTTATACCCAATAAAGATGCACCTTTCAGATTTATTATCCAACTTGGTCCTTTTCTCCTTTGGAACATGCACATATGCATCACATCCAAATACCCTTAGATGTGAAAGAGAGGGTTTCTTACCAGTCCATACCTCATGTGGAGTCTTATCCTCCAACACTGATGAAGGTGATCTGATAACCAGATAACATGCAGTCTCCACTGCCTCTGCCTAGAATTCTTGTCCTAACTTGGTACCACTGAGCATGCTTCTTGCCTTTTCCATCAGTGTTCTATTCATTCTTTCTGCAACTCCATTTTTCTGAGGTGTGTATGGAATATTCTTGTCATGCTATACCCACCAATAATCTTACGAACTCTTCAAATTCCTTCTTGGAGAACTCCCCACCATTATCTGTCCTCAGCACCCTTATCTTCTTCTCTGTCTAGTTTTCCACCAGAGCCTTAAATTCTTTAAATTTGTCAAAGACTTCAGATTTCTTCCTCAAGAAATATATCCATGTATTCCTTGAGAAGTCATCTATGAATGAAACATAGTACACAGACTTTCCCAGTGATGGAACTGACACAGGCCCAAACACATCACTGTGCACAAGTTCTAATATCTTGTTCGCCCTCTTAGCACCAGAAGGAAAACTCACCCGATTCTACTTCCCATATACACAATGTTCACAGAAATCGAAATCCGGAGAGAAATTAGACATACCTTCTACCATACCATTTCTATGCAGTATCCCAAGGCCCTTCTCTCCAATATGTCCAAGCCTTTGATGCCATAGCATGGTCTTTTCTCCAGAGACAACTAGACTTTCCGTCCCACTTTCAGGAACCACAGAACTGTTACACCCATCAATAACAGTGCTACCTTGTAGCTTGTACAGAGTTCCAGTTCGAACTCCCCGCATTAATACCAGTGCTCCCCGAACCATCTTGCAGACATCTTTCTCGAACACTGTTTTTACACCTGCATCATCCATCTTGCTTACAGAAATCAGATTTCTGGCCAATGCAGGAATATGCAGAACACCGAGAAGTGTTCTAATCCTTCCACCTTGCAGCTTCAGCTTGACCTTTCCACGTCCGACGATTCTGGCCTTCCTATCATCCCCTAGGAAGACATCACCACCATCATGTTTCTCATACTCGCAGAACCACTCCCTATGGGGAGTGAAGTGAAAGGATGCACCTGAGTCAATCAACCATGACTCATGATCTACATGTGTATTTGAA
>JAXQQM020061551.1:0-49990 GCA_034641835.2 Pinus albicaulis
TTGTTAGATAAACTTGACTCGGGATAGAGTCAAAGTTGACTAGGGTAAATAGTAGTGGTTTTGGGGCACATGGTTTTGTGCACCCATGGTTTTGGCCCATGGTATTGCATGTAATGGAGCCTATAAGAGGCTGGGAATACTTCATTGTAATGGAGGCCTGGAGGTGAGCGGTGAAGGCTCACTTGGCCGGATTGGCCAGGGTTTTGGCCAATGGTTAATGAAATTTCATTGGTTGGGTTTTTCCTAGGATTTGGGATTTTCCTGGATAAACATATGTGTTTATGTTAATGTTTTGTTGCTGGTTCTATTTCATGTTTATTATTCCTCTCAGTAAATATTTTATTTCTGCGGTAAATTTCTTAAAAAATGGTATCAGAGCCAAATTTTGGCTTCAGAGGGACGCTTTTGTAGCCAAAGGTTTTATTGGCCTGTGAATGAAAAATTTGAATAAAACTACGCGAGACCACCTGCGTCTGGATTTCCGCCCGCCGGGAGAACAAATGTCTGCAGAGGAAAAGAGGAGACTACTGAGGCTCGTACAGATGCATGACCTTAAAATAACACTATGCCGGATTCCCAATGCCTATATTTCCCGCAAATAATTATTGCAGATTTGTATGGACTCCACGGGTGAGGAGCATGGTAAGGAAGCTGTGAAATCGGTTGATAAATCCGGGTAGGTTTTCATAGTCGGCGATTTTGTCTATCTCCGGCCCGAGGAGGTCGCAAGAATTATGGAGACCGTGCTGCCTCTATTCAATCCTTGTAGGTAAGAGCTAGAGGAGATGGAGAAGCAGAAGGCCGAAATAGACGGGGAGGCTAAGAAAATAGTCCGCCGAGAGCTATGGGGTGGGTTAGGTTTCATGAGTTTACAGACATCGTATTTAATGTGGCTTACCTTCTGGGAGCTGTCATGGGATGTGATGGAACCCATCTGTTTCTTTCTCACTTCTACTTATTTCTTAGCAGGCTATGCGTTTTTCCTTACAACTTCGACTGATCCCACATTTGAGGGTTTCTTCCACGCTCGTTTCAAGACCATGCAGAAATGACTGATGAAAAAGAGGAATTTTGACATGGAACGATTCGAAGAGCTTCGCATGATTGCCAGGCCGCCATTGAGGCATTCTGCATGTGCAGGGCTATTTCATGAGATTTAAGCATATTCATTCAATTTTTGCCATGAATTTTTCATCCATGTTAGGATGATCAAGTTCAAATGTTCATGTCTGCATGCAACGGGCAGGGAATCGATCATGCGACCACCATCACCCTTTTTGAAAAAGGGGCATGAAATAAATAAATAATAAGAAGAAACTATTTGTTGTAGTAGAGTTAGCGGGGATTGCGGGTTCAACATTCTCTTAGCTGAAACATGCATGGACGCTGAGTAGATTGGACTCGTGACATGGGATATGATGAGAATGGCTCATGGGAAGGTTCAATGTAAGAAAATAGATGCATGGAAAATGGGTCATGATATCCATGAGAAATGAGAGGATAGCTATACAAAGAATAGCAACAATGAAAAAGAAAATATTATTATTATAATGGAGTTAATTTTTTCATGTAAATGGGCATACTGATGTAAGACTTGGTATGGCATGCGTACATCTGGGTAATCACTGGTAAAGTCTGGGTTAGACCTAGGTGATAGGGGGGATGTCAAGTTTACAATTACCCTGGGTAAAAATTTGAGGGGGGAAGAGCTAGAGTGAGCGGGGTTGTCTCATTTAGCAGGTTTGGCTGGATTTAGTCAATAATCCCCAAGTCAAGTTTAAGGGGGGAATTGTTAAGTAAACTTGACTCGGGATAGAGTCAAAGTTGACTAGGGTAAATAATAGTGGTTTTGGGGCACATGGTTTTGTGCACCGATGGTTTTGGCCCATGGTATTGCATGTAATGGAGCTTATAAGAGGCTGGGAATACTTCATTGTAATGGAGGCCTGGAGGTGAGCGATGAAGGCTCACTTGGCCGGATTGGCCAGGGTTTTGGCCAATGGTTAATGAAATTTCATTGGTTGGGTTTTTCCCAGGATTTGGGATTTTCCCGGATAAACATATGTGTTTATGTTAATGTTTTGTTGTCGATTCTATTTCATGATTATTATTCCTCTCAGTAAATATTTTATTTCTGCGGTAAATTTCTTAACAGTTCTGTCGTTCATTTGATTTCAAGCGAATGTTGTCGAAGGGATTTCTTGAAAAATATGGATTTCAACTTTGTTTTGGAGAAAAGGAAAACATATATGTCAATGAATAAAAGCATGCAAAATTCATATTTAGTGGGTTGCATACAATCTACATTAGCAGGTTATGATTATCATATTGGGAATGTATTGCTTTGCAGAAAGGCGTTCAAAATGTTGTATTCAATTGGTAATTTTCGTTTGTCAAGAATCCAGGATAGATTGGAAATGGATCCCACATATTATTCAGAAGCACGTTATAAACGAGAGGTGGAGCTGTTTGCAAATACTGCTAAGACATGGATGAAAGACTTCTTTCAAATCATGGAGAGTGTATGCCAAATAAAGACACAATACATATTCCAGATAATTTCTCGAGACGAGAAATATTCATGTTATACAAAGATTATGCAGAAGTTGTTGAAGGAATTGGTAATTTTATTACATATTCTTATTTTACAAGGATATGGAAAACTAAATTCAACAATGTTCGTATTCCTAAGAAGACAAGGATGGGGATTTGTAGCACATGTGCTTCTCTTAAAGCAAAAATAGATAAATGTCAAGGGGTGGAAAGAGGTATGTGTTCAAAACATTGTTTTTTAAAATTTGATACTTATCAACTATGAAAATATATTTATTCATATGTTTCTTTTATTTTATGTACAGATTCCATTTTCAAAGAACTTCAAGACCATCGCAATCAGCAAAAAAGTGAAAGGCAAAAGTTGTATAAACATCGAAAGAAGTGTTATGATCATCCAAATAAATATCTGAGATTGATAATTGATGGTATGGACCAAAAGAAAACACTTCTTCCACATTTTGTCCGCATGCCAAAAAAATTATAGGAGGAAAATTTCATTCAGTTTCACTTGGTTGGTTGTATGGTGTTTAATGAGAAGATGTTTCCAAGATTTTTCTTCACAACTCCAAATATTCACAATGATGCAAATCTGACCATAACTATAATCCATGATGTGGTTACTCATTGGTCTGGGATTCTTCCTAAAGTTTTGTATTTACAATTAGACAACACAAGTCATGAGAACAAAAATCAAGTTCTTTTTGGGTATCTAAACATGCTCGTTGAATTGGGGATTTTTAAAAAGATAAAGGTTGGTTTCCTTCTTGTTTGGCATACTCATGATCATATTGATCAAATGTTCAGTCGTTTTTCAGTAACATTGAGGAGGAAAGGTGTTGGGAGCCTGCCATCTTTAATTGAATGTATTAATAAATCGTACATTCCAGAGCCTATTTTTCATGTGTTGGAAGAAACTATTGACATGAGAAGGTTTATTTTTGGATCGCATGGTGAGGAGAAATGCATTGAACAACTTAATGACATTAGCTTCCATCATCAATTTCGTATCAAAAAAATTGATGGGATAGCAGGGAAAATTTTAAGAACCCCCCTAAATTTATATATATAATAAATGGGCGAATCCCCATGATACATAGGAAAAATGGAAGGCGATTTTATTAATAATATAATATGTATATATATTTTTTTGGCGAACCTCTCACGAGATTATATTATCTTGTAAAATCATGGCGAAATCACTCAAGCATAAATGGCGAATCACTACTACAAAAAGGGTGAATCGTTGTCTAGCTTGAAGTTCGTGGTGTCGTTTCCAATGAAGATATGGTAGTTGAACCAGGAGTAGAAGGAAGAGAACCACCGAGACCAAGCATGGCACATGGTGACTCGTGAGGGAAGTAGTTCTAATGCAGTTTGGAAAACGTGTTCTTCTAGTTCTGCTAAGCATAGTGTTGTTGCTCATGCTACTACTCGCACTGATATTGAGGTTGGAGAGGATTTTGAGGAGGCATGGAAGGTGGTAGTGGTGGATAATTACAAAGAGTACCCCATGATGGGTACAAATTTAGCATGCAACACTGTCCAATTTATTGGTTTCCATGATTCTCTATATTTCCTTGTCATTCCTCTGTTATTCCTCTTTTACAACTGTATCCCATGGCAAGTGATAGACTCAGTGCTTTGCCGGATAATTTACTCTGTTCTTACATTCTCTCAAATCTCTCGTTAAGGGATGCAACCCGTTGCTCTGTCCTGCCCACAGATGGCGATACCTCGGCACTTTATTGCCCCATCTCAGATTTTGCAGCCAATTTTTTCCTCATCAAGGAAAAGCAACATAAAAAGCAATTAATAAAATCTTGTTCTTTCATTATGCTCAGCTTCAAAGTTTCGAGCTTTCAGTTTCAATGGGTTTCAATGGGTGATATGGCTATAAATAACATTGGTAAGTGTTTTCAAAAATGGGTCCATTCTGCATGTTTGAAAAAAGTGAAACAAATCACTCTGGGAAATGGCATGTTGCTGGAAGTTCCAAATTCCCTCTTTTCTTGCAACTGCCTCACATTTTTGAAGCTGCACTAGTTCATGTTAACAAAGCTGCCTCCTTATTTTAGTGGATTTAGTTGCCTTGTAACATGTTATCTAGCATATATCTATACAAATGATGATATAATTGAGCAGCTTGTTGCAAAATGCCATCTTCTTGAAAACTTGAGAGTCCAACGTTGTCCAGGGCTGAACAGTTTGAAAATTTCTGCACTGAATCTCAGGAATTTAGATTTAAATGGACTTGATTGCCCACAACTGATAATGAATTGCCCCCAGCTAGTGAATTTCATGGTAGATGATTGTCCAAGTATGTCAATGTTGGACGTTAGTTCTTGTGGGTTTCTGCATTTATCCACTACAGACGTTAATGTAATTACAGGGTTTTCTACTACAAACATGTTGAGAAAAGTTACCCTTCATGGGTACCATAGACAAGTGCGTGACCTTCATGTATTCCATGGGCCTGGAGAACTTACTCTTCATTTCGCTGTACAAGTGCTTTCAATTGAAGTTCTTGGCAGGTTTCTCAATCTTGAAGAACTCTCAATAGAAAGTGATTGGTTTAAGGTTATTCATTCTCATGCTTTTAGCTTTAATCTTACCATACTATTTTCATCTTGGAGTGAGAATTTTCATACCAGGTTTGGATGGTAGACCCAAGCAGAAAGCGTGGAAGTATCTAGCTTGACCCTTTCCCTGAAAATTCTGAAGAAAGTTCATGTAAATGTTTCAAATTTTTACAAGGAGGAAATTGATCTGCTAGGTTGCCTATTCAGAAGTACTCCTTCATTGCAAACAATGACACTTAGACTACCAAGATGCTCCCAATATATCCACGAGTTGGGCTTCCTGAAACAACTTTTGGGTTTGAAAAGATTTTCTAAATCAAATGTAATTATAGCAGAAAAATATGAGGGCAACTATGAAAAATGCAACGAAGCCTTTCTGGTGAATTGATAGAAACATGTTCCATGAAGAATGAATTAGTTTTTGTAGTTATTAAGCTTATATTCTGCTACAATTTCATGGTAAATTGTTTATCTAATTTGGTCCTGGTAAGCTAAGATACGAAGTTCAGTTCATGTATGGAGTAATACAATTTTTTCTTTTTTCATGTATTGGAGTAATACCATATGTGTAATTCATCTCAGATTATCATTATATAGAATAGCAGTATATACAAATCAGATTATTACTATAGAATAGCGATATATACAAATAATCAGATTATTACTATATAGAATAGCAATATATACCAATTATATCCATTAACATGCATGAAATGAAAACTTAATTTAAACTAGTATTTTTTATATTTAGAGAGCCTTGATTTAATCATTTATATCCTCGTTATGATGTGCCATTCATTTAAGTTTTTGTCCTATCATTTAAGTTTTTAGTCTTCCTATTCTTCTATTTTACTCATTTTTAATTCAATATATGCTTCCAGTTTATTTACTCACTCGTTTTCAATTCAATATGTGATTCCATTTTATTTGTTTTTAATTCAATATATGATTCCATTTTTGTTAGTAGCAGCCATTTTCCTTCCTCCAACATTTGAGTATAATTTTTAAATAGTTTTGTTTGGTATCCTCAAGGCATGGGTGATCAGATTCCAGCTGACTTTTGGTTTTTCTGGTAGTGAAGCATATCACATTGCGTGTATGGGCTAGTCAACTGTCATCTCCTTTCATTTTATTTTTTATGTTTGAGTTTAGTTGTAATTTATATGTTTCAATTTAGTTGTAGTTTACAGTTACACAAATAAACTAAGAGTATCTATTAATGTTATTTTCCAAATTTGAAATTTATATTTTAAGATATTTTGTTCTTCATTATATGTGGCCTTCATGCAATTATCAAGATTACAAAATGTAACATTCTTCATTCAAGTAAAGGAAGGTGAGACAAATTATTCCCAAGTCTATCATTTGTCCAAAAGATGGATTCCCACTATAAAGATGGATTCCCAGGCCATGCACGTTTTTACTCCTAGCTGCTAGACTTCCAAGGGGTACCCAAAGGTGCCAACATAAAGGTGCTACATGAACTTGCATTGCTCCAACTGCTAGACAAAGATGTGAATGGCTGCTACCATACACCATTATTGCTCATGCAACTATTGCCACCATTCACAACTACAGGTGCCACCACCACTGCTCCAAATGTCCATAGTCATTGATTACAGATCTAGTATAAAGAGGAGCTTGTTATATAAAAAGTGTCCTCGTTGATGAATGGGCTAATTAACAAAATAATTTAACACACAATTCAAAATTTTCACATCCAACAAAGTTATGTACTTGATTAATAATTGAGGGTATTTATGAATTTCCCATAGCAATTTATAGGTTTTAACTTTTAATTGAGCTTGACAGAGAAAAGACAAAAGACTATTTAGTCAATAAACATGTCTAGTCCCTATAATTAGTGGTGTGGAAGTCTTTTCAATGTGTCTTATGGTATGATAATATCATTTTATTTGTTGGAAATTTTCTTCTCAATCCATTAAACCAACTTCTTGCCTCATCCTTGAGGCTAAGCATAAGGTGCAAAAAATTCAAAGGGGCAAAAACCTCGGTAACTTACATTCTTCCATTACAAGAATTTTTGTTTCTTGCTATTTGCGTTTAAATTCCATTAGGAGAATTTATGTTTCTTTCTATTTGCGTTTAAATTCCATTAGGAGAATTTATGTTTCTTGCTATTTGCGTTTAAATAATGTCAAAATTGGAATGTGCATTCTGTAGAGAGTTGTGTTTAGTGTCCATTAAAGCTCGCAGATGAATTTAAGTACTTGGGCTTAAAAACTCTCAACGTGATTATTTGCAGTGAAGGGAGGACTTCCAAATCACACGGAGTACTGTAAATCTTGTGAACTTGTAAATGTATATTTAAAAAAATTAGTACTAAGTAGATGTACAGGTCTATTAGTGAGCATATTTTTCATAGTTACTTAGCCATTATTATAATAAGTTATTCATCTTGCCACCAGGTATTGTTAAGACATTTCTATGTAACCTATTTAGCTTCCAAAAACCTTTATGGGCCAAGGCAGGAGTAAAGGCTACCATTATGCAGTAGCCTTTGATTAATTGATATCAAACTTTAACGATCTAATCTGCTAGTATAGTTAATAGGAGCATTGTAATTTAGCATATAATGTGTGCTAATAAGATTCCACATTTTAATATGGGCACCATACACAAAATGGATCTCAGAGCTGTACATGTTTATTATTCATCATCTTTTGCATAGTGGCTAAGCCATGATTATAATAAGTTATTCATCTTGCTAGCAGGTGTTAAGCCATTCTTATGTAACTTATATAGCTTCCACAATCCTTTTTAGGCCAAGGAAAGAGTAAATAGTGATCATTTCCATTATGGAGGAGGTATGTTGTAAGTAGTGACAACATTAATGATAACCTTGAGGTATATTGTTATATTTCTAGCTCCAAGGCCTAATCATTAATATAATAACTCAACCTTAATTAGAATGAAAAAATCTCATTAAGAATGCAAAACATATCCATAAGCATAGATATTGTATTTTATTTTTGTGTAGGGGAGAATATAGATCTACATTTAGTAAGTAGTGACAACAATAATGATAACCTTGAGGTATATTGTTATATTCCTAGCTCCAAGGCCTAATGTTCTCTATAGTCGCAGGTCCACCTCTATAAAAAAAAAAAACACAATCCGCAATTGTATCATGGTAAAATAACCAAGTGAATAGATAATAGCTCTCACCTAAGCTTTGGTCATGCTAATGTTGATGCCCAATACTCAAAATAGACTCATAACCAAAGATTCTACCTAGAATTTAAGGGTGCTTGCAAATACACTCTTCTCCCTTAGTGTTGGTTCTCATACTTATATAGTATTGAGGAGCTAAGAATAGATTGCATGGTATGCAAGTCAAGTAGATATGAATCATGCACGACATTCATGTGAACCTTTTGGATTTTTCCAACATAGTTTTTATTTATTTATTTTTCTTTCTTCATGAATTTCTACCTTATGAATATTTAAGGGATGGCTACATATTCTATATGGAATATGTAAAAGCTTTGACAAAAAACAAGCCTCAAAGAACAATAATTTCATAGGCAACTCCCACCAATTTAGGAGATGCTCAAGAATATCAAAATGAATTTTCATGAGATGAATCTATACAACCTTTTCTTGAGTTCATTAATGGATGGACAATTGAAATACATGAAGACTTATATAGTTCTACAATCTCATTAAAAATATGGAATTACAAAATCATGTAGTTTTCATGTTGAAAAATATTACTCAAGTAGTACATTAATGTCAAAATACTTCAACTACTGAAATAATATACATACTTGCAATTGGAAGATTACAAATCTTTTGCAATTGACATCTCTAGAAACTAAAATGTACAACTAGCATCATTTGATGCCACTGCATTATCCCTTATTGCATTGTAGTTACTATTGGCAAGCAAAGCAGATATGCTTTGTTTTAAACTCCTTGAAGCAATGCTATTTCCCACCAAATCCTCTCTAAGACTCTCCAACATAGTTGATACATCTCTCATAGTTGCTATTTCCCACCAAATCCTCTCTAAAACTCTCTAACATAGTTGATACATCTCTCATAGTTTCTATTTCCCACCAAATCACATAGTTGACACATCTCTCATAGTTGGACGTTCTCTAGCTGAATCTTTTGAGCATAAAAAACCAACATTTAGGAAAGAAAGTATGCACTTATATGCATCATTTTCCCCAATTTGATCTCCATCCATTTTCCTCAACATATCATTGTCAATTACCTCCTTAACTCTATCTAGAAATGCTAAGTTCACCCATTTATGCAGGTTCAAGTCTCCTACAAACATGTCACTTGTCGGTCTTTTTCTAGTAATCATTTCCAATAACAAAGTGCCAAAACTATAAACATCCACTTCACTGGAAACCCTCTCACCCAATCCATACTCTGCATTCAAGAGAACCTTGATCAAAAATTACAAACAAGTCTATTCAAGATTGTTGTTAAGAAAATACAAATAAACATAATGTTTTAAAAAATCCATACCTGGAGGAATGTAGCCCACAAATCCTTTTAAAGCAGCTACTGAAGTAAGTGAATCATTGAAAGTTGCACCAATTAATTTTGCAATCCCAAAATCTGTTACATGGCCAACCATGTCTACATCCAATAACACATTGATTGGTTTTATCTCCTTGAAAGTTAGTACAGGTACAACAAGCTCTGCAAAATATACTTGAATTTTCTTAGATGTATCTTTTTGTTTTACTGCTCTTAAACTGTCCTAGGCAGCGCTGGCTCTCTGTATTTTTAGGCTGTGTACCTGTAAATTAATTATAACAGGAATGAAGCTCGGACCTGTTTCCTCAGAGCAATCTGGAGGCTGCTAAAATATGAATCCATGTGTTTTCCTACATGTCCATCCTATATAATTTAACACACACTCTGAAGCGACATCCCAGAGAGATAAGGTAAGATTTGTTTTACATTTCAATGCCATATTTACTCTGCTGATTGGACATATACATCTGACAGTTTTCATTGCATAGTTGCACAGAACTGAGAAATATGTAATGAAAAAAAATGAAAATTGAAAATCCCAAAAATATCCTAAGATTATGTCAAGACAAATTAGAGGTTTTTGAAAATTAGACAAGTAAAATTTAATAGATTTACCAGCAGTTTGGAAATTGTAGAGTTTGCTTCCCTTTATCTTGGAATCTTTGGGTTAGCACCTCTACCTATTGCTTTGTGGACTAGCTGATCAGTGAAAAAGATATCGCTGCTATTTGTTTCTCAGTACAAGTTTCTGTTTCAGGGGTTGGTGTCATAAAAAAACATACATTTAGGCACTTACTCAAACCAAAGTCTGCTAATCATTATCTTGAAAAATTTGTTATCAGTGGGCACTGAACTTGAAAAATAAGGAGAGAGGAACTTGAATTTCTTCCATAAGGCTATGGTGAAGCACATACATAACAATAGAATATTTCCTCTCACCTCTTATGATGGGCATGCAACATGAAAAACTGGAACAAGAACTTGTCTCCTACTACCACTCCTTATTAACGGAGTCGATACCCTGTAGAGAAGAAGCCATTCAAAGAATTACATCTCACATTCTAACATTAATACATTTAGCCCAGAATGAAACCTTAATGTGGACAATCTCTTTCACAAAGGTGGAGAACACAATGTTGGTGAGACCTAGTGGATTGAAGGAGAGCGTGAACTTAAGCATTCACCACTGACTAGCACAGAACACCCGCATTCACCGCACTGTTAGACTCGCAGTGCATCAAAGTGAAAGATTTAAGGAAATAGCATCTTCGTGTTGGAGGAGATGTGAATATGTAGCCTTGGATGCTAGATGAAGTGTTTGGGGTTTGGTAATTCTCTAAAACCCTTAGGAAATATCCTTCCATGAATGGATATCACTCTCCAAAATCATTTTGGGCATATTCCAATATGTAGGAGCCAGGGAAACATGGTGCATAACAACAGTCTATTGTCCACATATACCCACATAAAAATTGGGATTTCTAGAAAATATCAGGACAATAAGGTCAATCCACAATGAGGAGAAATGGATATTGGGCGGTGAATAATGAATGCTTTGATACAACTATAATGAAAATTTTGACTGAACTACTCTTGTCATCATATTTATAGTTTTCGGAATGGAATCCCATTTTTAAATAAATCTTGGGAAGCATAACGTTGAACAACAATATTGTTTCTTATAACACAAAATTGCTCCAACATTTGCATCCTACAGATTTAGTTTGTTGCTCTTACATTATTAGTTCTAACCCTTGTCTCTAGATTATATGAATTATAGAAGAAAAGAATCATGCAATTGCATCTTTGACAATTGATTAAGCTACTTCATTATCAGAGCTGTAGTTTCCTCATCAAGAATCCACTTTTATCTCTTTCATGTTAGGAATTCAGCTTTGCATGTTCATGATCCATCCTTTTTGCTGACTCCAATACTTCCAATCCAAATTCTCTTTGGTGTCAGGACTTCATTTTTTCATGCTCATAATCCATATTTTTTGCTGTCTCCAGTACTTCAAATCCAAAATTATAAACTGAGATCATTTTGGCTTGGAAATGTTTTGACTTCTTGGTAAAAATCAGAAGGAACCATGTTGTAATTATTTTAAATCTTTCGAGGTATGAAGCATGAATCATTTGGATATATTTCAATAAAAATGTTAATGGAGTAGATGATGAGATACATCCCTTGGTTGAAGGAATTTGTTAGTTAAGCACTGCAAAACTCACATAGATTCTTTCATATCTTGAATTTTATGTTTGCAAGCTTTTAATTCTCTGGATTATTCGACACAGTCGTATGGACTTAGATTATTCATTGCGCATGTTGGGCTTGTAAAGTCCTCAAAGAATAGCCTTACAACTTGACATTTAAACGGCCTAGTGTATATTAAAATCCACAATATCCATTTGTAATTGCTTAATACAATTTATTTTTCACATATAAACAAATTATGAACCAGATTGTGTTTATTATGAAAGTGCAACTCTTTGTGAAGTTATTCACCAATATTAGACTAAGACTAAGGCTTAGAAGACAATATCAAAGAACTTATTCTGGAATAACTTTTGAGAATAGAAGCATATTTAGTTGCCTCAGAACTCTGGTTTCCTCTGAATTAATTCAGCGTTTACAACTCAAAACTTTGAAAATGAGAATACAAAAGCAGAACTCTTAAAATTCTAAAAGTTTTCAAAGGAATTGTCTACATTTTTACTATAAAAATTATAGATAATACGTCATGACATTGTACTCAAGTAGTTAGACTGATGAACTGACCATATTATTCTTCATTTTCTTTTATCTCCTACATCCCTAACATTGCCGTCCTCTTTGTTTCTTGCACCTCAGAAAATTTGCTGTGCAGGATTTAGGGTGCAAGACTTACTTGAATTTAAGGCTATTTGCTTCAAATATTTGGACTGGTTCTGGCCATGAAAACCAGAGAAAGAAGTGGGTTTTGATCAGGAACTTTCCATCTATGTAATGTCTATAATACTTGCAAGTCATAGTGCTACTGCGGCAACTCCCATGATAGGAATTGGGGAGTTGGTTCCACGTTAATACTCTCCTAACATTTGGTTCTTGGTAACAACAACCTCACTTAATCTACGTGTCCACAAGTAGACATTAGGCACAACCAAGAACCCTCATAAAAACTTCTTGATTATTGGGTGTGTCAGTTTGTGAAGAAAAAATACAATGGAAAACACAATCAGTCAATAGTATAACATGATAAAATCAGTATGTGCTACCTAAACTATACATCAATTTTTCATTATTAAGTTACAATGAAAATAAGCAAGTGAAACTATGAGTGGAGTCACTCTTATCCCTCATAAGGGAAGGGAGACCAAGTATTGTGCAATGAGAGGGGAAGACATTAAGAATTTGTTGAATTTGTTTGCCAAGTATACAAGAGAGTACAAACTGCCAAGAGCCAAGAAGAAATTAGAACATCAATTTATATAGAAGCAATTAGTTACATTCAGTTATGCCCAGTATCAGTTGCTTGTGCATCTATAACAACTACATTTTGTCTTGCCAGAGAGATTTCAGATCCTGAAATGAGTATGACTGTGGATCCTACTATTGACAGTTGGTGTCATCTGTTGGTAGTTGTCACTTCCAATGTGTCCATTAATGGCAAGTCAGATATCTATTGTCAGATGTCAAACCCAGTACCATTGTTAATGAGGGTTTTGACATGAGAGTTGACAGTGGTCATGTCAGGTATCATATGTCGGAGATGCTCCAATCCGGACTGAGTCAAACTACTAGCACAGTTCTACTAAGATTTTGACAGGTAGATTTATTCATGTCAATGGGATTTATAATTGGAATAATCGTAGAGGAGGAAAGCACTAAGTTTCCAATATACTAGATCGCTTTATAGTTTCACAGGCCATTCTGGAACAAGAGATTTGTTTCAAATCCTCCATCCTTCCCAGTATTGGCTCAGACTTTAATACTATGCAAAATAAAATAGAGAAAATTAAGGCATTACATGGTATATAATTTATTTTATCATTACAAAAGATTGATGAGAAAAGGCCAAAACAAAATGTCTTAATGTCAAAATAGATGTTGGCTTTCTACAGTTGGGCTTCTGTTGTCACACATTCTACTTTAATAATCGGTGTCAGTGTGTGGATTAGTATTGATATTTGTTGGGTTAATTCTAGTGCTTTGTCCATTTAATGAATGAAGAGAAATGCACAATTCATTAGGTTTTTCATTCTTGAGAAATTGATTGGGAATCCTCTTTGAATGCAAAACCCAATCTTAGTACCCTTCTAGAAAAGTGGAAGAACCAACATGAGTCATGCAATGTTTATCAATCCCTTATCGTGATAGTGTTGTCTCACAAACTGTATCTTCTTTTATATTTTTAAGAGGATTATCTATTGATCCAAATTACAAAAATAATGTTTTTGCATTCATCTACTCATATGAGCTTCCACCCATCCCAAGCAGGAAAAAGGCTAACAGCCCAAAATCTTCCTACTGCAAATATACACTTCGAGAAAGGACAACAATTGTAGATATCATATAAAATTGAGGGGATAAAGTATCATGCATTCAACAATTTTGTCATGCTTAAAGAACTTCTTGAGTATTTTCTAAAACATTGTCCTTAATCTCATAGTAATCAAGTGTGAGAGAGTTATTCTTATGTATCATTCTCCAACAAATTTGAAGCACTCTACAATTAAATTGTTTAGACTCTTCCCATGGTTGAGGATAGGACAACGAACCTTGAACTGTCCACATAGGAAAATCAAACCATGCAACATACAGCCTACAACATCTAAGAAAAAGGAAGAGGTTGAAAACCACAGCCAGCCTAAGCAGAGGGGAGGCAGCAACTCATCTAGAGATAAAAACAATGAAAGCAACACAAAAACAAAGGATGAGCCAGAGGAGGTTGAAACATGGGGTAGCACTTCTTTGTTAGTAAAGGACCAAGTAAGCAATAATAACCTTGAAACCATTGTCCAAAAACAATAAGGTCGAAACCAAGCAAATGAATCCTCAGGGTCTTGGAGTCTTTGCAATTTCAGAGGAAGGAAAATTCGATAGCAATTATAAAATAAAGGGAAAGGTCACTTTACCTTCAAAGGCAGCGAAAGACAGAAATTTAAACATCAAGGCCGAAAGAAGTTGAAAACATACATCAAGGAAGGTAAATTAGAAGATAGTTATGAAGATGAAAGCAACAAAGAAGACAACAAACTAGGTTTGCTATAAGGAAGATAAGCATGTTGATATTTCTCTTGGTTTTCATAATGGTACTGCTTTTAAAAATCAGCCAATTGGCGGCAAAGTGTTGGCTAACAATGATTCATTAGCAATGTGTTGAGACATCAGATGGCTCTAGCAGTAAAACTAATTTGAATCTATCTGTTGCTCTACCATTAGGAATTTCTGATCTGGCGTGTAACATTGCCAATGAAAATTCCTGTAAGTTTTTTGCTCCTACCATTACAACTGACGAGAAGGTATGAAATTTTGATTGTAATCTGACATGATTCCAAAATATTAATGCAATTATGACTGTCAATAATTTATGCAACAGTGGTGAGCCTGGATCAACAACTACAAGTATAGACTGGAGTAAAATACTTATGACATTTGATAAGGATGCTCCTATAAAAGGATCTGAAGATTTACATTTGGTAAGGTCTTTAAATGATGCACCTACAATAATCGAGATGATGCTGAAATGCATTTAGGCAATTTGTGCAACATATGGAGAGCATGTAGATAATTTCAAATCATCATTTTTTGATAGAGAACCATTTCAGTACCTTATATAATTCTACTTACTGGGACATATGTTTGGTACTCAATGTCTAAAGGAAGCTAAAGTTATAGATCCATTGGAGCTAGTGGCAAATTCTTAAGCTGAGGCTTCTCCCAAATATGGGGTAGTATGAGATGTGAGTAAACAGTTGTATAATATTCTAGAGTTCATACAGATAACTGATTTCCTTGAAGGGAATCCATCATGTGATTAACATAATGTAATCATTATGTTGGCATTCCCTTTGGCCAGGATTCTTGAAGGAAATACAATGTTTGGGAATTTGTATACAACACATTTACCACTAACTTGTTGCAACCTCGTTCCCAAACATCAAGAACATACTTGACGTCATAGCAATGAGGAGTGTGAAGGAGGGTGTAAGCTTCAGAAAGAGCTTGTTGGCATTCCACTCACACATAGGTCTATTAACACACCATTAACACATAACAATATTAACGCATAACACCATTAACACAAAGGGAAAAAATTATGCATCAGGATTCAGGAGTCACACCTCTGTCGCAGAATAATTTTTGAAATTTGACCTATGAGGACTCCTTTCTGAACTTTGAAGCAATCACCAGTTTTCACCAGGCTCCAGCGGTCCAGCACATTTGGACTGACAAATTTATTAAAAAATAATAATGACAGAGCGCTGTTAGACTGGCCAAAATAATCACAGCACGCTGCACACTTGAAGAAATCGAATTTTGGACTCAGCAAATTTATAGAAAAAAAAATATAATTACGGTTGCAAACCAAGGGCAAACAACACTACCCAAACTCCTCCTCGCCCATGGTTTTAGCTCCATGGCACCAGGGAAATGGGCTATCTTGGACCTTGAAACTCTAAATCCAGCTACCGTGGAACCAGTTGCCCTCGTCAATGCAACTGAGCAGATCCACCACATCTGACTCAAGGACTAATGGTGGATCTTCTCCTCTGACATAGTCCTTGGGAGAGCTCGAAATTTAATCAGAAAACCTAAAGACTTTGACACACGTTGAAGGGCCTTTTACTACCCATGGAAAGGTGGTCAGGGTTGTCAAAAACTGCCCTTTACAAAACAATTATTCAGGACCTGCAATGTTTAGGGGGGATATATCTACTTTCACTTGATAGGGACAGTACTTTAATTTGGAAAGGGATCTTTCTCATGGTAGTCAAATCTCATCCTTGGTCATGAATATTTCTTTCTCACGTAAACGAACTTATGCACAATCAAAATTGATGTTTTTTCCAATATCCTTCAATAACTAGGCAAGGCGACTGTAAAAGTAAAAAGATGCAGAAATACTACAATGAGTGTAGGAATGAAGCAAATACTGTGCACGAGGAGCCATGCCACTTGCATTGCCAAACTGATGCCCACCAACAATAACAGGCACACCATGGTTGCCAGATGCTATGGAGGCAATGTGCCTGACATCATCCAATGCTAAACACAGTCAGCATAGCACAATAACTCTGTGTCTGCAACAATCAAATGAACTGTAAAAGCAATCAAGTTTTATTCAATAACTCACGTTCCATGGCCAGTTCCATCGTATGGCGAGGCATGGTCTTCAGAGGCATTGAAAATTCCCCTTGCAATTGCAGAGGCTGCAAAATGCTGAGCTCCTATAAGCTTCCTGTTACATGATCCCGAAGGAAAGTCGCTAGTGACCTCGCAGACCCCTGTGAAATGAGGAGGAACTGGATAGGCCTTCGTTGATTTTTCTGAGAAGCTTGGGTGTGTGGGCTCTATGCCCGTATCAATAAATCCAATAACAATCCCTTCCCCTGCATTTTCTGGTCCACCGTCTTGAACCCATGCTCCCTTGGGCAGGCCTATAAAATCTGGTGTATGTGTCGTAGATGTATGGACTGAGAAATCCCTCGTCACTTGTGACACCTCTGGTCTGGTTGAAAGTTTTTCTGCCTTCATAATCCATCCAATCATTTTCCCCATTGTAAGACATGATAACAAGAAGAAGAAAAAATAAATTGAAAACATTAATTAAGGGCCATGGCAAAAATATTTAGCCAATCTGTAATGAATTACAGATCGACTTATAATGGATTTATACTGCAACATTAAATTGCTGGCAACTTCTACACATATACCACTGATGATACTCCCAACCTTTCCTCTAGAATTGGGCATTAGGCTTTGCACCACCATCAGAAATCAATTAAAATCTAAAATCTAAAATCTGAAAGACGAGCACCTGCTGAGGATTAATCAGAACAACAAATCCATTGATTAAGTAATGATAGCTGTAGAGTTTCTTGTAAGTTCCTCTCTCCAGAGTGCGCTTCAAAAGTGAGTCCTGAACCCTAGCGAGGTAGGAAGTGTACAGATCCCTGGTTGGATTCTTCGTTTGCCTACAAAATCAGCACTCATCATTTCAATGGCCTGAACATGGGTTACTGATTTTATATTCGGGCTGGAAGGCTGCTTTTATTAAGAACAGTGCATTGATATAAACAGAAAGACTAATATATATATGAGAAAACACCAAGTAGATCTGATCAACTCAGTATCAAACAAGAAGGATTTAGAAAAGGAGAAAATTGGTCACCTTGGTGTTTGCATTTTATGCAATTTTCCAGGCTTCGAATGATGGCTGTGAGCATGGTGAGTAGTGGCCATGGCGGTTACACTGTTATGATGCACGAAAGCCGAGTCTCTGAGAATGACCATGTAAACTATATTTGGACTGGTCTGACCAACAACACCACTAATCATGCAACACCAACATGCCCAAACTAAAAGAATAAGAGCCACCGAGTAGGATTGCCTCAAGGCCTCACCCATCTTCTCCAATTTATCAGCAGAAAACACAATCAATCCCAAGTTGGGTTGCTAGTCCCCCAATACACAGAACTGCATTAGTCCCACTGAAATAAATTAAACTCTGATATGACTGAGTAAACTTCTCAAGTAAACTCGTCAATGCGTGCAACTGAGTAGATCGACCACATCTAACTCTCTGAGCCCAAGGCGCCTATCCTTGGAGAATCCAACCACCCCGCGCTCATGCATCGATCATTGATTTTTCCATTTTCTGAACAGTGAAAATATCAAAAATGAATTCGAACTATGGGAGGGCCCTAATGGACCAGAGAGGGTCGGTCAAGTCCCTTGCTCAGCCAGCAAGAAGAATATCGGCGAACACAAAGCTCCAGCCACCTCTCCTACATTTCGGTGAACCAGTGAACACCCCTCCCTCTGACCCTGTAAATCCGGGCGAATGCCATGGAAATCTGCTACAACTAAAGAAAATCTAGGGCAAATTTCATTTTTATGCGTTTATTTTGGTGGGCTAATATTTAATAATTAATTATTTTTAAAATAATTATTGGGCTAACTTTATTAAACTATAGAAAATGGGTTTTATATAAAAAATTCGCCCTATTAAAATTTAAAATCCCTTAAAATTCGCCTTTGGGCTAAAATTCGCCCCTAAAATTTTCCCTGATCTCTAGTATTAGAGCTAGAATTTCTACCAGAGTGATGTCCATGAGTGTTGGTTTTCTTTACATTGTGCTCAATGGTGCATCTCCTCTCATAGTGTTCTGACTTTCACCCATGTGCCTCTTCCTGGACCTGACACGACCCGCTCCATTTTTGTTCTCTTTTGAACCCGAAGAGTGTTTATTTCCTCTATAACTAGTTCCCAATCCATGTTTCCTTTGTCTTTTCAACTCTGAGAGGTTTTGCAGTATGACTGCATTCACCTCCACCTACTTTTCTTGAGCATTGATCAACCTTTCATTATCTACTTTCCAAATTCATATATTAAACTATAGGTTTCTCATGGTGTCCATCCAATCAGGAGATTTTACCCCTCCCCCATGGCCAGCTAATATTTCTTCTTCATTCACCTTTATTGCTTCGTACCCATGTTGTGACTTCTCAGAGCTATATTGTATATACCATTCCTGTCATCATTTATTTATATTTCCTTGTCTTTTTCTACTTGTGATGTGCTTCCATTCACATGAAATTTTTAGACAAGTTATATAAATAAATAATAATAAATAATGCCATGAACTTGATTTTGCAGAGTTGCCATAATAAGGCTAGTTGTAACAAACAACCATGTATGCATCTCTAGTAACATTTTTTGTCAACACAAATTATTCGCCCATCAAGAAAAATAAAAAGATATAAATCATGTATCCATGCATTTAATCACTCACAAAATCAACTAAACTTGTTGCTTTTTCCTTATGGGAGATCCCATCCATTCAAAATGTTGAATCTAGAAGCTTTGATAACACCTGTAAACTCACCCCTCCTAACCCAAAACCCAACTAGAGTTAGAAGGTGGTGGTTAATTTGTTGACCCAGCTCCCAAAGTACAGTTATGGGAATGGGAGTTAAAAAAAAATTGCTTTTTCATTTTTTCCAAAATTTCAAATAAATAACATCATTTTGTTTGTCTCATCGAGACAATTACAACAATATAAATTTTTCCTCAATCCAAATTATGGATAAAAATTCATGGCCCTTTAAAGATTGATCATAACCACTGTACCACATCATCATGACATCCACATGGCATCCTCACAAAGGCCCATGTGGTAGGTGGTGAGGTCGTACACCACCATGGTAAAGCCATGTGACACCTGACGCACCCACAGGGTAGGCACAAATCCTGAGGAAGGTTGGGGTCGGCCCTTTCCCCATGACATGTTTGTTTAACAAAAATTGGGCCAGACCCCCAACCTTCGGTCTAGGTCAAGGTAGGCCCCCAATCTCCTGGTACTATAATGGAATGGTTCGGGAACGTCTGACCTCCGACCACCCCAACCACCATGAGCTTCCGACCTGCAGGCGCGGAGAGTCAGGTTGACATAATGGAGGTTAAGTGACAATTAAGCTTGCCAGAGGTTGGGCCTTCTAGTCCAACCTCCCAACCTTCGACCTGCCCAACCTATTGAAAAAAAATTGAATTTTTAACTTGAATTTTTCAAAAGTTCCAATGATTTAACAGAGCTTGATTTTTTCTAACTTCGTAAACTTTTCAAGCACTGCTTCGAACATTTTATGGTTAATAAATTCATAAGGAATTTACGAAAAAATTTAAGAAACAATCAAACATAGGAATGATAGCAACTTAAAAACATTTTCAAGGGCATTTCTTCAAAATATTACAGAGATTTGTAGCAACTCTTTAACATAGCAGAAAACTCTTTTTCTTGGGTCAACAACCCTGTCAGCAAAGAAAATAAATGGTCAAGTCTCAGAGACTACAAGGGATGACAATAAATCCTTCTTCCCTTCAATCAAGAGTATACCCATTAACATGAAATGAATTTTCCATTACATATACATCAATTTAAGCATGCAATAAACACAAGATTTCAAATATTTCCACATTATCCATTAACAATGTTGGGCACTCCTTTCTACTAATGCAACTCAAAATCATCACAGTGAAGTAATCCTTGCATCCAAGATGTTAGTATGAAACCATGCATCTCATGCATTCATGCTTTCACATCCTCATGTAGCACACACATAATCATTTAATTTAATCAAAACCATATCACTACAATAAGGAAGATTGCATGCTAGTTACTGCAAGAACTACACCAATTTTGTCACATGTTATTCCAACACCTTTTACACAATGACAACAACACATTGGTTATTCATCAATATAGTGAAATCATAAATACTACTATCAACAATTGTCATTTCAAACCAACAATGAAAAATAGGAATATATATATATATATATATATATATATATATATATATATCTCATAACTAATGGGCAAATAAGTCTCGAACTATGACTCTCCACCTAATCCTAGACAACTACATTTAAGTTTCACTTGTAGTTATCACCCCTGAGTAGAATTATATAGGTTGAGGGATCTCTTACTTTAGGGATTAAAACACATCCATCAATTGAAACAAGGAATCCATAGATTCAACCGCTTCCACCCACCAGCTGAATTGAAACCAAAAAAACACACAACGATTCTAGAGACCACTTGTCTCTGCCCTTCAAAACTCATCATTGTGGTTCTGCCCATTGCATATATTCCATAACCTGAAGTAAAAATCATCATACAACAAATAAACATCCAGAAATCCTCCAGATATTTCCTAGGATAAATTAATCCACCCCAACCCTTTGGTATTTCTTGAGAAACACCATCAACACCCTCTATGCCAACGAGGGTAGAAGAGGCAATCAATTACTCCCCTAGTGATTTTTTCTTTCTCCTTTGCTAACCAAAAAACTCCCTTCCTTTCTGTTGTTCAACCTCTCTTGGTAATTCAATTTTTTCTTCTTCATTTTTGTTGTTGCATGTGTTCCTCTTCTTTCTCTTCTTTCTCTTCTCTTTTTCTCTTTTTCTTTTTCTCCTCTTTTTCTTTTTCATTTTTTCTTTTTCTTTTGATGTTTCCATATTTTTTCCATCAATTGAATTTTCCTCTTCTTAACTATTCAAATTCCCTTGACCTTTCAGATTCCCTCATTTGAATTTTTTTTTCATTAATATTATTTTCAGCAAGTAATCACCCCATCACTCTAGAAAGTATTGTCCTATTACTCAACCTATTTTTTGTTTTATCAAATGTTTGCATTACATACATAATACATATTGAATGGGGTTGTCACAAGAGAAAAGACAAGTATCCAAGAGAATCTATGTCCCTCCAATGTGCAATGATCCAAGAGGAGGTAAGAACTTCCCTATTTATACTACGGAAGCCAAGCACTTTACGTGAAATTAGGCCTAAATCCCTAAAAGTTAAAACATAAAAATACATGATACAATGTGGATATATCTCGAATCATCCCCCAAACGTGCCTCTAACATTAAAATGTAATGTAAAACATGAAAAATTTCCTCCAAAATACTACACCTGTGAGTGTAGAAGCCAAGAAAGGGCGAGATCATCTCCAAAATAGGTGGAAAATTCTCCAAAAGGAATGTCTCCATCGAAAAATGTGCAATATATCCTCCATGTGTCCTTCTCTCATCAAGTAGTTCTAAATCACCATGAAATCATACTAGGTTTTCTTAAATAGATATCATATTGTCATAAATGTGTAATGCCCCATAAAAAATGCAATATCCTCAAGAATCCCTGGGATGTTATAAAGGTAAGTATATGCATGTAACCTCTCCAAAAAAATATAGCATTAACAAAAATTCAACATCATCACATCAAGGCTCAATTTCATCAAAGGAGTGTGGTATAATCAAAGGGATCTACGCCCTCCCCAAGTGGTACATTAAGATATCACAACTCAAAGGTGCAACATCCATGGTCCAATGTATGAGGGAATGCATATAGCATGGTCTTAAGTCATTATGTCCTCTAACATCCTAGGTCCAAATCTCCGACATCCATCATCAAGTCTCCAATATCCTCCAAAGGACCATGTGTATGCATGTGACATCATCAAGCATAACTCAAGGAATCAAGTGATATATATCCATCATGTATATAAGAGATAATGTAACATAATAAATGAGACATATTTAATGAAAAATTCATGTAAGGAGATCACATTAGGTATTTTATTAAAACTTCACACTAGCGCATGACCTTATATGAGTTGTTATATTTAGGTATGTGAGGGTTATCACCTACCCATATTATATGCTTCCAAATGACAATGAAAGAAAAGGTCCCAGGGGGAGGAAAAAATCCTAGGTTGACCTTAAATTGATAGGTAAATGAAATAAGTGATATGGTCCAAGAGTTGACTTCATAAGTGGTGTCATATTCTTATACATGAGTTTTGCAAGACCATCAATGAACGCATTTGTAGAGGGAGAACTTGCATTACTTGAATTAACCTTTTCTTGGCACTTCCTTTTCCACCCCTTAGAATTTTACTTTACTTTTATTATTTTATTTTGAAAATTTCATTAATTTTCCTTTTGAAACACCATTTTAGTATGGGTATTTCATTACTTTTATGGATTGGGATGTTCATTGAAGTCCCTTTTATTTTGATAGATTTTGATATGCATGGGATTGTGTTGATGGCCTCACATGGGGGGGGTAGAGATCAAGCTCACTTGGATTTTAATCATAATTAATACATTGCCATGAATTTTCATTTTAATATTTGGCACGAGACATTTTATTCTTTCTTATAGCTACATCAAGATATGGGAATTTCCAGGCCCCTTCTTCTCATAGGATGAGACAAGTAGGGAACCAATACAAGCAATTAATAACAACCAAGACAAAAGAGAGGATAATGGAGAGAAGGGATGTAATTAAAGTGTTAAGTATGGAAGGATATGGTCATGTTATCTCAATTTATGCCTCATATTTCCCCCCGTGGAAAATGAAAGAAAATCCCTGGGGTGGATTGATAACCACCAAGGTGAAATGATGCAACAAATATAACTTCTAAGCATCATGATACATTCTACAACTTCAACCCATGATCCTTACTTAAATATCTAATATTATAAATGTAAACACTTTGTTTAGAAAAATGAATAATGTAATTCATATGTGCTGAACCATCATAATCAGATGAGTATGATGGTTAAGCAGACGAGTTGGGAGTATGAGGTACAAGAGGCATTTGTAGGGCTGCTATATGTGAAGAATATTGGTCATCATCTCTACAATGTGGATCACGAACGGATGATCTCTATTGTATGGATAGAAATATACATCATACAGTTACCCATGTATATGGTTGGGTATCAGGATTAATGTGGGATTTTTCCATACTAGTGGTGAGTATTTACATAGGGTTGCATGTTTTAGTGTGGCAGCTAGCATATAGTGTTCTTGTAACCTATACATGAGTGTTAGTTGGTAGGATTTCTTGGTTGCTATACTTTTTCATATTCCCTTTTTACTTTTAATTCTATGGCACCACATTTGGAATTGACATATAGGAAACCCTACTTATATAATCTTATATCACAACTTTAGGTTGGAATTTTAGTTGGATGCCTATGGTTGGGTGGTGGATGCATCATTGCAAGAAAAAATCCATGTTCAAAATTTTACTAAGATAAATATGTTTATGATTTTTTATGCCAAATTTGTATGATATAATTATGTTATTTCATTCCAATTTTGAAATTTTGGTATGATTTTTGCATATGATTTTTTTAGACTACATATCATCGATAAATAGTTTGGTTGTATGTGTTAGGTAAACTTTACTGAGTGAAAGAGTCAACATTGTTAGGTAAATAGTGGTGGTTTTGGAAACTTGGTGTTGGTGACCCAAGGTATTTCTCCCATGGTATTACATGTAGTTAGAGCCTTTAAAATGATTTGGGATTATCCATTGTAATGGACCAGAGTTAAGGAGAAGGCTCACTAGTCTAGGCGCGAGGGTGTCAACCATGTTGGCTAAATTTAAGTCAAATTTAATAGATCAATTATTATGTTAGTTTTTCCCTACTTGGGTTTTTATAGGGTAAATAATGTGTGTTTGATTTATATGTTTGTTTCTATATGTGATTGTTATAATTATTTCTTTGTTATTGTTCTATAATCCTAACAACTAGTATCAAAGTGCAAGGTTGGGATGGACTATTTAGAGAGTGGCTTGGGCATTTCTTTGATGTTGTATTCACACTTGTTGATATAGTGAGATATGACTAAATTCATGTAAATGTGAAATTTTTATACAATTCTCTATAGTAATAAAAAGGTTAAAATATGAAGATTAATGTTAGATCTATTCCTAGAGATAGTATGTGCAAAGTGTAGACTATTTGGAAAGTAGTGGAAGATTGGCGTAAGAATTTGGTAACATAAACAACCTCAACTCATTTGTATCAAAGGGATGTGAAAAAATGTTGGGAGTGAACTAGAGCCCATGTGTAAATATTAAAAGAACCCATTTAAGAACCAAAGATTTCAAGCCACATGTTTTTGGATTTGTTGGTTCTCAAAAGCAATATTTTGAGAAGAATAGTAGGAATAATTTTAATGATCTAGATGGGGATTGAAGGCCATGATATGGCCATGGAAGGATTATTTCTTGGCTCTTGTATGATGTAGAAGGTGGGATTTATTTTTAATTGGAATTACAAGAGGTAGAATTCAACAAATAGCATTAAATAGTGTCAAAACAAGGTGGATAATCATAAGAATATTGTTTAAAGGGGGGATTATTAGGTAAAATTGACTCAGTAAAAGAGTCAAGATTGTTAGGTCAATAATGATGGTTTCAAGAACCTACTATTGGTGACCCGTTGTATTACATGTATTTAAAGCATTTAAAAGGCTTGGGAATTATTCATTGTAATGGGCTAAATTTGAGTGAAATGCTCACTGGACCAAGGGACAGGGTGTTGGTCGGGTTTATTTTATTTAAGTCAAATAATAATAGATCTAATATTAAGTTGGGATTTCGTTAGTGGGGGTTTTCCAGGGTAAATAATGTGTGCATGATTTATATATGTGTTGTTGCTATGTGTGATTGTTATCATTAATATTCTTCTATTGTTTTATAATCCTAAAAGTATGGTGAGTTTTCTAAATTCTAGAAGTGTTGGGAAAAATAAGGTGAATTGAGGTTCCCCACTATGTAATATGGATGCTAGGTACATGATAGATTGGTATCAGAGTATAGATTCACATTGATACCTTGATGGAGAAATCTAGACAACATTATGTTATGAAGATGAAATTATTATAGTCATCTAATATAAATCCCTCTAATAAATTAGTATCTCACTGTGTTTATTAATTAAGAGAATTTGTGGCTAATGGATTTACTCTTTTCGTATTATTCTCATTATAGGTTTAGTGAAAAGATAAAACTCTCCTTCCTTGGATAATTTGGGCACTTAAATGAATTACAATAATTAAATTACAAATTTTATGAGAATTGAATTATTGAAGTATAACATAATTATTAAAATATTAGTAGAAGAAATGTCAAAGTGCTTCACATTTTGATGATTCTTCAAATTGGTTAATCCACCTTACTAAGATAGGGGGTCACTATATTGAATTCCATGGATATTTGTGAGCCCTGGTATTGCACCAGGAGCGCTGTAACTCCCAGGGGCCGCCCCACTTTACTTTATCAACCCGGGGTTCGTACAAAATTGGAGGTGACAATGTTATATACACATCAGATGCATTTTGTTCATGTCATCCTCTTCTGCTTTACGGAAGGGTTATATTTCTTAAACTATGATAAAAACTGAAAAGTAAATCGCTGGAAGTAAATGGCAGAAAGGAAAGTAACTTAATTTAGAGAAAGGAAATGACGGAAATGAAACTAATTTAATGTGCAGAAAGGAAATGACAGAAATAAACTAAATTAAAATGTTGAAAATAAATGATAGGAAGGAAACTAAACTTAAATTGTTGAAAGGAAACTAATTTTACCACACTAAACTTAGCCAACTAGCTAAACACACCCTACTTATCTTATGCTCTATCTACCATGCTTCTATCCATGCAGCTAAGTTATCTAGGACTTAATTCTAATTGAAAAAGTGTTGATTTGCAGCTTGGAGAAGAAAGGGGTAAAGGTGCTAATGGAGGGATAAACACATGAAGCCAGGCTTAGAAGTGAAAAGAGTGGGTTTAAACCTTATTAAAGCTTTATTATGGTGCAAAAAGTCTTTGGAGAAAAATGATTCAAAAAGTTCGATGGCAAAGTTGCGATGAAGGGTGATCACAATCGGCATTTGGAGCGGTAAAGGTTAACAGGAACAAAATAAAAAGTGTGATTTGCGATGTGCAATGTATAGGATGACGTGGCGGTGGGACTGGTGGTAGAGTATGGGGCGATATCGCAATCGGCAGATAGGAGTGGTAAGTGTTAAAGGAACAAAATAAAAAGTGTGATTTGTGAAGTGTGATGGGGCAAAAACTACGAAGTGCGAAATGCAACGGGATAAAAACTGCGAAGTGCGAAATGCAATATCGCAATCACAATATCACAAAGTTGGAGGGATAGCGGAAGCATTGTTCAGGAAAAATTTTGAAGTACGATGGGTGACATGGTGGTGAGACTGGCGGCGGAGTGCAATGACAGTATCGCAATAAGCGAAAAGGAGCGGTATGTCTTAAAGAAAAAAGGGAAAACGATGCGAAGTGCGATATGAGATGCGGTGGAGTTATCGCAATCGGTGAAAAGGAGCGGTAAGTCTTAAAGAAAAAGGAAAACGATGCGAAGTGCGATGTGCGATGCTTCGATTTTATCGCAATCTACAAAAAGGAGCAATAAGTCTTAAAGAAAAAGGAAAAGGTTGCGAAGTGCGAAATGTGACGTGGTAAAAGTTGCGAAGTGTGATGAACTGCAAAGTGCGAAGCGCGGTGGGGAAAAAGTTGCGATTTTCAATTTGCGATGTGGTAAAAGTTGCGAAATTTGAAATGTGATATCGTAGTTCACAAGATCGAAAAGTTTGAGGGGTAGCAGAAATGTTGTCCAAGAAAAGTTGCGAAGTGCGAAATGCGATAGCAGGAATTTCGAGGAAAGGTGGGGGTCAAACTTTTAAAAAAAATCAAGCATTTTGTGAAAAAAAAGAGCGACAGCTGAAATGAAAGAAGAAGGAGGGAATAGAGCGTAACCGAGGTGGTTAGAACCATGAAAAAATATATGGAGAATGAAACGGGAAGCACCACGGAGATGCTCTAGGATTTTAGCAACAATTCTTCTTGGTTCATTCTAAAAATTCCTTCTCTAAGATCATGATCTTTATATTTTTCTAGAAATATCTTTTTCATATCATTCCATGATCTTATTGAATTAGTACCTAGACTCATGAACCATTTAAGAGATTTATCCTTCAATGTTGTAAGAAACAATCTCAGCTTTTGAGTGTGTGATAAATAGCCATAAGATCTACAAAATATCTCAAATTCAAAGAGAAATGTTTCCGGATCCACTGTCCTCATACCATGTAAGTTGGGAAGGAAAGATGGAGGGATGTTCTTCATATGCACACTGATGTCCATATCTTGAATGGGAAACCCAATAAGATCTTCTTCATTGTCATTATATCCACCCATCTCTTCTCAAGTGGGGGCGTTGGTATTGGAGAAGTATTTAAAAAAAAAAAAAAAATCTGAGTATCCCTACTACTATGAGGCATGAAAATTAGATTTTTTTGTATTTTCAATATTTCAGAAACAACATGAAAAAGGAAAGAAAAAAAGAATGTTAAAACAAAATCAAAGCATCTACTGGACACCTCCCCGACAACGGCGCAAAAAAGTGGTCAACCCTGGTATTGCACCAAGAGTGTTGCAATTCCCAGGGGTTGCCCTACTTTACTTTATCAACCCAGGGTTCACACAAACTTGGAGGTGATAGTGCTATATACACAACAGATGCATTATTTTCCGGTCATCCTCTTCTTCTTTACGAAAGGGTTCTATTTCTTAAACTATGATAAAAACTGAAAAGGAAATTGCTAGAAGGAAATGGAATAAAGGAAACTAACTTAATTTGCAGAAAGGAAATGATAGAAATGAAAGTAATTTAATGTGCATAAAGGAAATGACAGAAAGAAACTAAATTAAATTGTTTAAAATAAATGACATGAAGGAAACTAAACTTAAATTGCTGAAAGGAAACTAATTGAAACCACACTAAACTTGGCCAATCGGCTAAACACACCCTACTTATCTTATTCTATATCTACCATGCTTTTATCCATGCAGTTAAGATATCCAGGACTTAATTCTAATTGAAAAAGTGTTGATTTTCAGTTTGGAGAAGAAAGGGGTAAAGGTGCTAATTGAGGGATAAACACATGAAACCATGCTTAGAAGTGAAAAGAGTGGGTTTAAACCTTATTAAAGCTTTATTATGGTGCAAAAAGGCTTTGGCATGGAATGATTTAAAAACTACGATGGCAGAGTTGCGATGGAGGGTGAACGCAATCGGCTTTTGGAGGGGTAAAGGTTAACAGGAACAAAATAAAAAGTGTGATTTGTGATGTGCGATGTGGTGAATGACATGGTGATGGGACCGTTGGCGGAGTACGGGGAGATATCGCAATCGACGGACAGGAGCAGTAAGTGTTAAAGGAACAAAATAATAAGTGTGATTTGCGAAGTGCGATGGGGCAAAAACTGCCAAGTGCGAAATGCAACGGGATAAAAACTGTGAAGTGCAAAATGCAATATCGCAAAGTTTGAGGGATAGCAAAAGTGTTGTTCAGGAAAAGTTGTGAAGTGCAAAGTGTGATGGGTGACATGGCGGTGGGACTAATGGTAGAGTGCGATGACAGTATCGCTATCGGCAAAAAGGAGTGTTAAGTCTTAAAGAAAAAAGGGGAAATGATGCGAAGTGCAATGTGCGATGTGGCATAGTTATCGCAAACGACGAAAAGGAGTAGTAATTTTTAAAGAAAAAAAATAAAACGATGCAAAGTGCGATGTGTGATGCAGCGGATTTATCTCATTCGATGAAAAGGAGCTATAACTCTTAAAGAAAAAGGAAAAGGTTGCGAAGTGCGAAATGTGAAATGCAAAAAGGCCAAAGGTTGCGAAGTGCGAAATGCGACGGAGTAAAAGTTGCAAAGTGTGAGGTGAGATGAACTGCGAAGTGCGAATTGAAGTGGGGAAACAATTGTGATTTGTGATTTATGATGTGGTAAAAGTTGCGAAATGTGAAATGCAATATCGCAGTTCGCAATATCGCAAAGTTTGAGGGGTAGCGGAAATGTTGTCCAGGAAAAGTTGTGAAGTGCGAAATGCGATAGCAGGAATTTCGAGGAGGAAAGGCAGAGGTCAAATTTTAAAGGTTTTTCAAGTGTTTTGTGAATAAAAAGAGCGACAACTGCAATGAAAGAAGAAAGAGGGAATAGAGCATAACCAAGGTGTTTGGAAGCATGAAAACAGAGATGGAGAATAAAATGGGAAGCACCAAGGAGCTACTATGGGATTTTAGAAATAATTCATGCAATCACATTGCTAACTTTTGCGTAAAGAAACAAAAAAATGTGTAAAAATACAGTGCAAAGGAAGACCGAAAAATGTTAATGCAACTCTACTTTAATCTTAGAACAGTGAACAAAAATCCGTTTTTTGGTATGTGGGATGTTTTGCCCTCCTCGAGCTCTATTGACAGAGATGAGAAGGGGGTCTTGATCCACAAATTTTTGGTTTTTCTCCTATATTATATTACTCACAAGAAAATGAAACCTATAGCAGCACACTGAAAGAAAAACTAAACAACAATGAAACTATCAGAAGCAATACTAATTGAATGACAGAAAGCAGAGAACAAATACAACAGAGAGGCTGAGGCACATGGATTGGGCCCTAACCCATGAGCCTATATCTCTGAAAATTCAATCAGTACAATGAAATCAATCTGCTCATTTCATAAAAGAATAGCCTCATACATTTCTAAAAGTTTGATCACTATGTAAAATAATAAAAAGCTCAATAGCTTGCAACAAAATTCGGACAAGAATTGACCCCTTCCTAGCTCTAGCTCTGCTCTATTTATTCTATAGGGTAGCTACCAAAAACTCCCTTGAAAATTGTGATCGAGTCCACTTGAATCCAAGTAAACATATATTGAGTGCACTTCGTCTTCAGTTTGCTTGGTTGCATTTGATAATTAAGGAGGGTGGACAACCCCTTGAATCTCTCCAAGATTTCTCAATAATTTCCTGATATTATGCTTCATTTATTCTTCAATATTGATCTTCCAATGGCAGGGAGCAAGTCCCTAAATCATCTCCTTCTCGAGATCTGCATAATCTGCCCCATATTCTCACAATATTCTACAAAAATAACCAATATTAGGCACAAATATGCAATTACCTTTAATCCTTCCTAAGAACTTATTAAAGCATAATAAAACATTATTAAGTGTAGAAGGAGAGATTTAATATATCTTTTCATGTGCATAAGGAAGTGTTGTACTGTACAACAACCCTCCCTTTTTTCTAAATTTTAGAATAAAATTCATTTAGAAATAGGGTCCCTTTTTCTTTTCATATAGAAATAAAAGACTTAGAAATAAAGATTCATTGTTTTGAAAGACTCATTGCATATCTTTGTTACCAAGTGTGTACAAACAAATACAACATTCAAAAAATTCCGATCTGATCAAATAATAAAATACTTTATCATATAAAATAAATCAGTTTGAAAAAGGTCTCATAAATAGTAATCGCAATCGGAAATCGGAGAAATATTTAAGAGAAGTTTTATATACATGTTCAAAAATATCTGATGCGATTAGTTCAATTTCAAATCACCAATCGCAAAGGATTTAAGTTATTCATTTACATATCTCCGATGTGATGCAATCAATCGCAATCGCATGATCAGAGCACTTTTAATAAATTCTTTGTGGTCAATTGAAAATTCCCCGATGCGACGCGCTTTATTATAAAACACTTTTCAAAAGGAAATAAACATTTGTTTCGCTTAAACGAGAAGAATCTCTATATGGTAGACCCCACCATATCGCAATTGGAAATCGGAGAAAGCCATTGATTATTCTTTTCGATTGAAACTCCCCGATGCGATATACCACCATATAATCGGAAATCGGAAAAGTTTGCAATCGCAATCGGCAACTGGATAAATCTGTATTGTGATATCTATGTACCATTTGAATACTTCCGATGCGATTGATATTTAATATACTACATTTATCACATTGGAAGAATTCAAAATAGGTAATTTTATAATATTTCACAAGCGCCAAATCTCCAATTGTACGTTCAGCATTCAATAACAAATCAAATGAATATTGGTTTATGATTCTGTTTTGAATACATGAGTGTGACCCAAAGAGAACATTTAAGTGTTATACGGAATCGATAAATAATGAATCATGAGTTCATAATTGGTCTTTTCACTTTCTTGTTTATCACAACTAATAACTTATTGCTTTGCAGAATCAAAGAACACTAAATCCTTTCATTCGCAGACCAAGGGAAACAATACCAGATATCGAAATGTCGAAGAGAACAAGGAGAATGAAGGCTGCTGGTGCCGCTAAGTTTGTTGAGATTCCTACAGTCTCAAAGGAAAGGCCAGTAAAGCTGAAGCTAGTCACAGATACATCATGTCAAGGGCTAGGAAAAATGACATGGGAAGGAGTTTATAATCTAATTGAGAGTGAAAACCTTAAAGTCACAATAGCAAAGGTATCAGTTCCAGATGAAGATAACTCAGATTCCGACTCTGAGATTACTGAAAGAACACTTGCGAATTCATTCCTACATCGAATTGCAGCCAGAGAAAACATCATTCCTTATTATGATGTAATTCGATGGGTCATCAATAGTGTAGAAATTAAGAACAAAATGTTTATTTCAGCTTCTGGAGCATCTTTTGGATCATTCAAAGCAGAAGACCTTAAAGCAATGTATCATCTCCCTGATCTGCAGAAGGTCTATAACAAAGAATTTGTCAAAGAGTTTGCTGACAGTAATAAGGTTCAATCTGAACCTATCAAAGAATGGAGGAAAAATCCTGAAAAACACAAAAATGAATCATCCGGTATGTATTCAATAGATTATCTTTCACCCCCATACTGCTATTAGTCATTAATTCCGAAATTATGGACTGGGCTGTTATTCTTTCTGATAGGATAGCTAATAGGATACTCGAATACAAACAAGATAAAACCGCTGGAAATACCACTCCCTTTTTCTTTTGTGCTTATATTCTAGACGCCCTTTGTTTCAATTCTGAGTTTCCCTTGTTAGGATGGAAATGGACTTCTAAAGATCCTACTCTGATTCATATATACCATAAACTCCTTTGGAAAGTTCATTTCAAAGATCATGTTTATAGGATATGTCATGGTTTCCTTATCCCAATCTTTCAAACCATTTTTAATCGCTTCCCTCCTAGATTCTTCGACAAAGCTAAAGCTGACTTATCCTCAATAGGAGATTGGTTTGGAGAAGAAAAATTCACATATGTCAGGATTTTCAGGAGTATTGTGGAACCCCATGTCCTCCCTCTTTTTGTTCCGGATAAACTTCTAGCCCAGGAAATCTCCTATCAGTTAACAGTTGAAGGAATGTCTAGATCTCTGAGCAATAATAAGAAAAGAATGTGGCCTTCTTTTCCATTCAATTGTCGACATTTTACTTTGAATGACTTCAAACATGCAGAAAAGGAAGTCGTCAAAATAAATCACTTAAAATTCGCAACAATACCGGGGAGACAGTATGATCCACAAAAGATAGCTTTTAATGTTACTTCTTCAGTTTCGATTGCTCGATTTGAACATGAACCGGATGAATTTGATGATTTGTTTGTTTCATTAGAGAATTTTTCTCAAGTCTATAATTTGGCCAAGTCCAAATTCCAGAAAGAAGAGATGAACAAATTTATGCTATTTAGAAGACAAGGATTGTTGAAAGTTCCTCTAGACCAATTAAGAGTTCATATGCAAGAGTCAGAAATAGAGGATACATCTGGCAAAATAGCAGGAGAAACATCTACCAATAAGGTCACTACACAATCAGTTACTGACCAGCCCATTGCACAAATACAAAAGGAAGTAATAGGAAATGATCCTATTGTACATACTGAAAAGGTGAGCACTGATGGCAAACCTAATGTTCAGAAAGAGAATACTGATGGCAAATCCGATGTAAATACTGATCAGCAGTCCACAGCTAAAACAGAGAAAGAATGGACAAGTACTGATACTAATGTGCATAATCAAAAAGAAGGATCTGACAGCAAAACCAATGAACAGGAAACAAATACAAAGAAATCAGATACACAACTTGGAGGAAACAAAACTACTGAGAAAATAGTAGACTCTTTTGATCCTAATGTTTCCTCACAATTGTTGAAACAATATAATCAATTTGCTCATCAATTAGGATTGCAGGATAATCCTAAAGAGAAAAAGCCAAAAGATCAGGATGTTGAAATCATTCCTGAACATCCTACAGGGCAAATTATATTGAAGATTGAAGAAATTCCTCCCCTGGATATATTCTACAGTCCTAAACATAAAGATGTTGTGAAAAAACAGAGAAAGAGAAGAAAAATCGATCAAGACACGTTTTCTACTTCACAGGAGGAGTTCATGAATATTGTTTACAAGAATGCTGAAGTGAATCCATCTGAGGATCTCACTAAGTTGTCCCAATATGCAGGAGCATACAGTGCTGCAACAATTGATAAAGCTGCGGAGGTTTCTCATTTAATGACCCAAAAAGATCTTCATATAGGTTTACTTGAAGAACAAGCTAATGAAAATCAACAGAAGATTGCTCAATTGGAACAGCAATTACAAAGTCAAGAGCTCAGATCTAAAGAGCTAGAAGAACAGCTTGCCACATAAAAGAAGAAAGTTGATGAACAGGCTTTAAGCAAATAGCAACAGTTGAATCAAGAAATTTCCAAGCTACAAAATTTGTTGCAAAATGAGAAGAATACGAATATTGTGCAAGAAAAAGAATTTCAAACAACTTTAGATAAGTTCAAGGATTTCCCTAAATTAAGAGAATTCAAATCGGAGGCTCTTGAAGTCAATAAACTATTGTCTCAGCAGTTAAATGAATTTTGTACAAAATTAACACAAGCAGAACCATTTTTTGATATCACATCATCCTTGATCCAAGACATGATTACTCTCAGGCAAGAAATTGATGACGCTGATGAAAAGATTTCTGAATTTCTTACTTGGCAAGATACAGAAAAAGGAAGAGAAGCTAATCTTCCTAGGATAGAAGAAAGACATAAAGAGATCCTGTTTACAGAGTGGGAACATCAGTTAATGAAAGCCGAGAGAGCTATATCGAGAGCTAGAAGCACGATGGGTAATATAACTCAAATTATCAATGACAGCTTGTATGCAATTAATCTCATTTCAGATTGTGTTCCAGGCAATTTGCCTAAAGTTAAAGATACCGATTGCAGATGGAAAGAAGAAATAATGAATAAAAGTCAACAGATCAACAAGCTTCAAACAATATCTTGGGACAATATGTGGACTTATCTAATTAAGCCACACAATCAACAAATAGCTATTAAATTCCTATCAAATGTTGTTGATTGTTTGATTCCAGAATTTTCTAATGCCACATACACTGGACAGTTACATTCCAAAATGAGTCATCCATCAGAGGTCCAGGAAATGCTGAAAATTTGCCACTTGGTTACATTGAACGAGAAGCAAAAGCAATGGATCAGTTCCACAAAAGATAACATTTCTGTTTTTAAAGTTGATTGATTGTAGCAGTAATAGTAGGATTTTGTTTTCATGTAATGTCATATTTAATCCCCTCTCATGCATTGGAGAAGGGGTCCCGAGTTGTAATATTTTTGACTTGGAGATTACATTTTTGTACTCCACTGGCTCTTATATTTTATAAAGGATCACATCTGGTGATTTTAGGCGGAATTATCTTTAAAGAGTTGCATTTTTGTACCTTGGATTTGATTTTGCATTGGAATTACTGGATCAGAGTATCAGATTTCATTTGAAAATTTCAAGATGGATAAGGTATTTTTATCTATTCACTGGTAATTTCTTCTGTTATATGATATTCTCTTTTAAATTTTCTATCATTTATATATATTTCCTTTTCATAATATTTCTCTATATATCATTTTTGAGTATATTAGAAATATTCACTTTTCATAAATGTATGTAAAATGATATACAATGATGAATACAATATGCTAATATAACTCTGTTTAAATTCTTAAACATAGTTATCTTTATTTGTTATCGCACAATTTCAATTAAACTTTAATGCATTTTTATGGTTATTGTTCAATTTGAATAATTTTAAGTTGTATTCACATATGATACCCGGGTTAGTTTTAGAATTTCTTTATCAGTATTTAGATTAAATTAGATAGTTTTATTTCAGTCATTTAGTCCCATTTTCACTCATCCAAATCAACCCATCACCAACCCATTAGTTATAAGGAAACTGGTCCTTTCAATCCAGTCGGAGCCACCATACCAAACGGATAAGGAGCTGTCCTAAGGTCCTGACCGGGTGGTTTTCCCCAATGTTTGAAGCAGAGATTTTCTAGGCTTCAACATTTTTCGCACTAGAAGGAGGGCCTGAGCTATGAATGGCAAGTAAATCTTCATCCACAGGCCATTCTGAGAGCAAAACACCCTCATTAACTTCTTCAATTTCTTCTGAATTACAAAATCCTAGAGAAGGAATTGAGAAGAATATTCAGACACCCACTACCAAAATCTAAAAACAATTAGACAACCAAAATCCCGAGTCTCCTGAAGTACAAGATTTAATCCATAAATTGAAAGGATTCTCATTATCTCTAGATGAGTCTGAAATATTTGAAGGTAGTGTAAGCTCAAAATTTGTTCCTTCAAAACCTCTTACTAGGCTACAAAGTGAAAAACTTGGTATTTCTCCGAAAGAGTTCCCTTTACCTAGTAGAGTCAAGACAAGAAGAACTCAATCGGAATCAGAAAGTGATATAAGTTCTTCATCTCATATTCAATCACCTGTTTCCGAAACCCCAACTCAACAAAGTGCAATTGTTTCCACATCATCTGCTCAATCATCATCAATCTCAACATCACATATTCCAACAACTTCTGTTCTGACACCAACAGTCTCTAGTACTCCTTCAACAGTTGTTACAATAATGGCACAAAGACCATGGGCTTGTCCAAGGGCTGTCAACATGCATACACCTTTACATGATTTACCTGACAATCCTGGAAAATGGCTTCCAAAATTCAGTCCAGAGCTTAACATTCAAGCTGAAGAACACATCAATAACTTTATGCTGGCTGTAAATTTGAATGGAGTCCAAGAAGAAGATGTTGTAGTCAGACTATTCCCTTATACTCTTCAAGGGGCAGCAGGATCCTGGTACTTTTCATTACCTTCAGGATCCATAACAAGTTGGGCTATTTTTGCAGATCATTTTTTAACCAAATTTGGAGATGACAGATCGATAGCTACTTTAATCAACGATCTCCCAAATTTGAAGACAGAACCCAAGGAGCCCATTAAAGATTTCAACGATAGATTCAACAAACTTTTGAACAAAATTCCTATAGATTCAAAGCCTAGTGAGCAAGTCAGAAGTGAATGGTACATAACTGCTTTGCCCTCAAACATAGCAATTTTTGTAGATAGAGCTGCAAAACATACTTTAGCCGAGAATATGAAAGAGGCTATTGCAGTATAAAAACGAATTATTTCTCTAGAAAAAAAAAATGCTATTGAGGAAAGGAAATCCAAGAAGGTCAGCTTCAAAGATTATTCGAGGAAAAAGATGACCAAAGACCCATACGACATGGAAGGTTTACAGAAAGTTCTTAAAACCATGTCGAATGAAATGGTTGAAATAAAAAAACAAGTAGCTGAAACTTCTACCAAAAAACCATTCCGAAATTTCAAAAGAAATCAAGTTGAAACTAAACCTCCTAATTCAATCTCTAATGCAGAATCAGAAGAGGAAGAAGAAGAAGATACACCTCCAGTATCAGTTGAAGAAGAAACGAATGAAGAAATAACTGAATTACATGGAATGTGGGATTTTATTCTCCTTAATTCTGATAGTGAGGTAGATCAAGAAGCCATGCCTGTAAGTACTAGGAGTAAATCTACATTGGAGCTTGTACAAACAGTTCCTAAAAAAAAAACTACAACTCCAAGTACCAAAGACAAATCTCCTGCAAAGATCCATTACCTACTCAAAATCAGCCATCTTCTTCTAATCCTCCTACATCAACATCAAAGACTTTAGTGGTATCAGATCCTATGGATTATAACATTGTTGAAGACATGAAAAAGATTAAAGCAAACATTTCCTTACATGAACTCAACAAACTTAAACAATAGCAGAAGTTGCTATTAAAAGAGTTAAATGCTACACCAATTTCTCCTTTACCAAGTGGTGTAGTTGCAAAAGCAGCTAAAGGCACTGGAAAACCACCAGATAAATTAGATGCCACTGATACCGTGCTCATTGGAGAAAGATAAAATTCTCAGACTCCTCCTTTTCTTTTGACTTATGAAATGTACAATAAGAATCTGCATAATTGTTTAATCGATTCAGGAGCATCCTCTAATATAATGCCTACTTCTGTTTGTGCCAAATTGAATATTGAACCACAAAAATCGGCAGTTCATATTGTTCAATTGGATCGCTCTAAAGTTCAAGTTGTAGGAGAAATCAATTCAGTTACTATCAGACTAGCTTCCGATCCTAGGATTGTCCAAAGAATTGATATTTTGATTGCAGATATTCCTGAATTCTATGGATTAGTCTTAAGCAGGGACTGGTCTGCAAAACTTAATGGTTATATCGCAACTGATTATTCACATATGTGGCTTCCTTACAAAGGGAAACCAAATCAAATCAAAGTTGAACAAGAAAAACATATGATGCACACTGTCACTGAATTTGAACAATCTAATGAACCTGTGGCTTTCAACAACAATATTCTTGGAGGTTATTCTGCTGAGTCATTCCTTGGGAACTTCAAAGCACCACAATCACCCTTTTCTGTAAATACTTTTGTCTCTCAAATAGAAATTTTTTCACAAACGGATTCTTTTAGAATTGTAAATATTTCTGATACAATTGTAGATAAACCAATAGATAAATCTTTATTTTGGTCATTATATTTTGATGGATCAAAATCTAGTGATGGAGCTGGAGCAGGATGCATCTTAATTGATCCAGATGGAGAGAAAACCATGCTATCATGTAGGTTAGAATTTGAGTGTACAAACAATAATGCAGAATATGAAGCCTTGATTCAAGGACTTTATAAAGCTATAGGGTTAAATGTTAAATACTTGAAAGTCTATGGTGATTCCGAAATTGTCATAAAACAAGTTAGAAATACCATCCATTGCCTTTCAGGACACCTCAAACACTATCAAACCCTAGTGCAAGATCTTACCACTCAATTTTTGGCATTCAATATTTCTTCTATTCCTAGGAATCAAAATACATCAGCTGACTTGTTAGCTAATGTTGCATCCAAACTCCTTCCTGCTGAAGATTGCAGTCCTGATAGATTTTCAGTAGAATTGATTTTTCGCCCATCTGTTCCAGATAATATCACAAATTGGAGAGTATTTTACCATGATCAAGATATTTTAAATTTCATGACTTCAGAGAAATCATATGATGAACAAATTATTGATGAGGATGATCATGATCTGCAAATTTCCTCAAAAGGTAATGAAAATCCCGTTCCGAAATCTGTTGTTAAATTGGAGGACTTATATGATATAAAAGACAGATTCAAGAAAGTTACCAATGCTAAACTTCAAAGTTCCACTTTGAAGTTTGAATTAGTAAATCTTGGCTCTGACTCTAATCCTCAAAATGTTAATTTAGGACTCAATTTAACTCCAGAGGAAAGGAATGCTTTCATTAAACTTCTGAGTAGGTATAAAAATATCTTTGCTTGGAATTATGAGGATTTAAAGACCTATGATACTTCTGTTATTCAACACACAATTCCAATGCTTCCTAATATTAAACCTGTTCAACAGAAGTTAAGAAAGATTCATCCAAATCTCGAAGGTCAAATCAAATCAGAACTTAATAATGTTGAAAATGCAGCAAGATGATGGAGCTTAGTGAAATGAAGTTGCCTTCACTAAGTGGGCTCGCAGGCGAATTCTGGCACAAAGTCTATTTTTAGACTATGTCTATTTTTAGACATATGGAGCATGGTCCAGGGGTTGCAGTATGTTATTCTTGGAGTATTGGACATGTTGGTAAAAATAGATGGACCTCTATTTTTTGACCTATAGGTCAATAGGTCGATGTCTATTTTTAGATTGCCTATCCTAAAAATAGGGAAGTCAAATATTATTTACCCTTAATAATATTTGGACTATAAACTTCAGTTTACTCTCTTGGAGCACTTCAGTTCGAGCCTTGGAAGTGGCTCATGCATATGACAGAGGAATTACGCTATTCCCAAGGGTTTGATGGAATCATGCATGGTTGACTTCAGTTAGGACTTCAGTGGCAGAAGTTTGGTGGAGTTAATGAGACAGCTAGTGGAGTTGTGTTCTGTTTATTTTAGTTGAACTGGTTGAGATTAGTTTAACTAGCTAATCAATTAGTTATGAGTGGAGGGAATTAAATATTATTTAATTCATTAATTAGTAACTCATTATTCAACTCAAGAACACATCAGTTCACTACAGTGCATGATCAGTTCAGTGGAGACCAGTGAAAGAGGTAGATGAAAGGGTGGAGTTAGCTATCAGTGGCGACATCAGTTGTGCATGAGATTTGCACCACAATTGGAGGAATTTCCCATGATGATTGCGCTGTCAAGCCAAGGAGATTCGAACCTTGGATCTCTATATAGACAGGCCTGGATTGCGCAATAGAGGCAAGGCAATTGGCAGTGAGTTTTGAACCAGTAACCTGTTCAAAACTGAGCTAGTTTGTGTGTAACTTTATGAGAAAGTACCGAGTACTTGTGAGGAGTATTGTACTGAGTTTGTTACATGATTTCTCCATTATAATATACACAATAGCTGTGGGGTTTTCAGCTATAAGCTTTCCCCATATATACTGTGTTAATGTGTATGATGATTTGATGTGTTATCGCTTGATTTTATTTCCGCATGTTTGATGATCTGAGTGGAAGAGATTATGTGTTGCATATAAATTCGAATTGATATGTGATCAGGATAGTCTCGGTGGATAATTAATCATTATTTAGCAAATTTCTACATGGTATCGGAGCTATTGAAGTAGAGATTGATCATCACAGTGATTACAAACTTATTTCGGTAGACAGAGTCTGCATGCGGGCCAGGTAGCCTCCGGATTCATCTTTCTTCGGAAAGTGAAAGGTCTGGTAAACGCCCCTTGCAGTCAATATCTGTGCTAGAAATAATTTGTTCTCACAGATCTAGAGCGGTTGAGTGCTCTTGAAGGCAGTTCAAATTATGTTGCATGGAAGGATCGCATGGAGGCAGTATTAGAAGATAATGGTCTGAAGGAGTTCATAGATACAGATGTCCAAAAGCCCACTGATCCTGCTGAAGTCGAAGTATGGCAAAAGAAGATGGCGAAATGTCGAAGGATCCTGTTGGAGGGCGTCAAGGATCATATTGTATCCAGCCTGCATGGAAAGGCTACTCCATATTTAATGTGAAAAGCTTTGACGGATCTATTCCAGAGTAAGAGTGACCAAAGGAAGCTGGCGCTCAAAGATAAGCTCAGGAACATCAAGATGGAGAAGGGCGACAGTATCGCCAAATACCTCACGAAGTTCACTCAATGCAGAGATGAGCTGGGAAGTGTGGGAGTTACTGTCGATGAAGAGGACATGGTCGACCTGGCTCTCCTTGGTCTTTCGAAGGCTTGGCACTCATATCAAGATAGTGTCAATGGTCGGGAGAAGCTGCCGAGATGGGAGCGCCTTTGGGCGGATCTCATGCAGGAGGAGATAAGGAGGACTACTCGAGATGGATCTTCATCAAAGGGAGCTGATGAAGAAAATTGCGCTTTAGTGGCCAAAGCAAAGAAGGGGAAGGGTAAGAAAACCTCTCATTCTGGTGCAAAGGGCAAGAAGCAGGATATGGCGAAAGTGAAGTGTTTTCACTGCCATGATCACGGACATTATGCTACCAATTGTCCAAAGAAGAAGAAGAACAAGCAAGCGGGAAGATCTGCGGATGGAGAAGCTTTGGCTTCACAGTTCGAGCTTGACTTTTCACTGATTGCATGCTTGGTTTCAAGTGTGATGGGATCGGTGTGGTTCTTGGACAGCGGTGCATCATTTCATATGACGGGAGATCGGGAGTTGTTCTCAGATCTGGAGGACAAATATTTGGGTGTGCACATCGAGATGGGCGATGATGGTAGATACAGTGCGACTGGTATCGGTACCATATCCTTTCAGAGGGAGTCTGGTAAACCCTTTGTATTGAGGGATGTCATGCATGTACCTGGATTGAAGAAGAACTTAATCTCTGTGGCGATGTTGGAGGATAAGGGGTATGATGTGGTCTTCAGCGAAGGAAAAGCCTTCCTGCGCAGTAAGACTACTGGAGAGACCCGGAAGATAGGGGTTCGAACTCAAAACCTTTATCAGTTGCAGGTAGATGACTGCGCAGCTATGGCATGCAAAGCGGGAGAAGTGGTGAGCCGGGATGATGAGGGTGAACTGTGGCATAGGAGATTGGGCCACCTTCACCATGGAGCTTTGAAGATTCTGCAGCAGATTTCTACTGGGCTTCCTAAGGGCACTCTTGCGCAGTCAGATCAGTGCAAGGGGTGTACTTTAGGAAGTATGTGAAAGCCACCTTTCACGAGAAGGATAGTCGCGCCACGACGATCCTTGAGAGAGTTCACACAGACGTGTGTGGTCCTTTCTCAGTTGCTTCAATAGCAAAGCACAGGTATTATGTGATCTTTGTTGATGATTTCTTTCGAAAGTGTTGGATCTTCTTCATGCAGAAGAAGAGCGATACATTCGCGAAGTTCTGTGAGTTGAAAGCACTGGTCGAGAAGGAGTCGGGGAAGAAGGTGATTTCTCTAAGGAGTGATAACGGTGGTGAATTCATCTCGACTGAATTCAAGGAGTTCTGCAGCGCATAATGGATTCGGAGAGAGCTCATCGCACCCCATAACCCACAGTAGAACGGGGTGGCTGAGCGGAAGAACAGAACGATCGTGGGTGCTGCACGGGCGATGTTGCATGATCAAGGCCTACCCCTTCACTTGTGGGATGAGGCATGCAATACAGCAGTGTATGTGCAGAACCATTGTCCTCACAAGGTTCTTGGCATGAGTACACCAGAGGAGGCTTATTCTGGCAAGAGGCCTGATATTTCCCATTTGCGGATTTTTGGTTCTCCTGTCTACATGCATGTGACGAAGGATGGGAGAAGGAAGCTGGATCCAACTGCTGAGGTTGGAATATTTGTGGGGTACACTGATACACCTCACAACTACCGGGTATATTTTTCAGACAGTCGAAAGACTGTTGTGCGACGGGATATAAAATTTCAGGAGGAGAAAGCCATGCAGTGTTCGCTTGAGAGGGAGCTACACTTGCATGCAGATGAGGAGCTGTTAGTTCCTAAGGAAGAGCTTTCGGATGTGGATCAGCCACAAGAGGAGGTTCAGGAGGTGGAAGAAACCACCCATGCAGCGCCAACCATCAGAGGGCACATGCGCACTACAGAAGCTGAGCGACTGGATCGAGATGCAGAGAAGGTTGTAGGACAACCTACAGCACAGCGCAGACAGAGGCAGTCACCGGATCGGTACACTGGATACATGGCTCTTGTGAGTCAATGTGTTGTGACGAAGCCATCCTCTTTCGAGGAAGCTGTGGAGGAACCCGCATGGGTTGATGCCATGATCGAAGAATATGATTCGATCGTCAGGAACAATGCATGGGAGATTGTCCCAAGACCGGTGGGGAAATCAGTGGTGGTTCGCGATGGATCTACAAGGTGAAGCAGGCGGCTAACGGGAGTGTGGAGAAGTACAAGGCGAGATTTGTCGCCTGTGGCTTTTCACAGATCGAGGGGATTGACTATGAGGAGACCTTTGCACTTGTCGCAAGGTACTCTTCCATACGGACGATCCTTGCTCTCTCAGCGCAGATGGGGTGGCACATTCATCAGATGGATGTGAAGACTGCGTTCCTCAATGGAGTTATTGAGGAGGAGGTGTACATAGAGCAACCTGAATTTTTCAAGATCTTCAGCAGTGAGTCGCATGTGTGCCGACTCAAGAGAGCACTGTACGGGCTGAAGCAAGCACCTCGTGCTTGGTACACTCGGATAGACAACTACTTCACCGGGCTTGGATTCTCCAAGAGTGAGGCGGATCAAAACCTGTACCAGATTGTGGTGGAGGGGAAGCTGTTGATCATCGTACTGTATGTAGATGATCTGATTTTGACTGGCGATGAGCAGTTGATACTTTCATGCAAGGAGGATCTTGCATGAGAGTTTGAGATGAAGGACTTGGGCATCCTTCATTATTTTCTGGGATTGGAGATTTGGAAGCGCAGAGGAGGACTGTTTGTTTCTCAGGGCAAGTATGCCCGGGAGATTCTGGAGAGGTTCAACATGCAAGGCTGCAAGCCTGTTGACACTCCTCTTCCTGGTGGTTGGAGGAAGGAGGATGCTACTTCAGCGGAGGTAGTGGATGCCACTCTCTATCGACAGTTGGTGGGGTCGCTTATGTATCTGGTCAATACACGACCCGATATATGCTATGCAGTTAACCAGCTTTCGCAAGCTATGGTTAAGCCTACCAAGCTCTTTTGGAAGGTGGGAAATCATTTATTGCGCTATATCAGAGGCACATCGGGATATGGTCTATGGTACAGATAGGAGGATGGAGCGAAGCTTTCTGGCTTCACTGATGCAGATTGGGCAGGGAGTCCAACGGACCGGAAGAGCACATCCGGAGTATTTTTCAGCATTGGGTCTACAGCAGTTTCCTGGTACAGCAGGAAGCAGAGATCCGTGGCACTCAGTTCAGCAGAGGCCGAGTACATGGCAGCAAGCTTGGCTGCATGTGAGGCTATTTGGATGAGAAAGATCCTCGCAGGTTTGTTCAGGTTGCATTTGGAGCCTACGGTGATCTACTGTGATAACCAGAGCTGCATCAAGCTCTCGGCTAATCCAGTTTTTCATGATAGGTCCAAACATATCGACATCAGGTACCATCACATCAGAGATTGTGTTCAGCGGAGGATCATGATGCTTTCATATGTTCCCACGGAGGATCGGGATGCCGACATCCTGACGAAGGCGCTCACCAGGAGCAAGTTCGAATTCCACAGAGGCAGGATAGGGGTTGCAGATAATCCATATCTTGCTGAGAGGGAGTGTTGAAAATGCAGCAAGATGATGGAGCTTAGTGAAATGAAGTCGCCTTCACTAAGTGGGCCCGCAGTCAAATTCTGGCGCAAAATCTATTTTTAGACTATGTCTATTTTTAGACATATGGAGCATGGTTCGGGGATTCCAGTTTGAGATTCTTGGAGCATTGGTCATGTTGGTAAAAATAGATGAGACTCTATTTTTTAGGTCGAAGAGGTCGAAGGCTATTTTTAGACTACCTCTCCTAAAAATATGGAAGTCAAATATTATTTACCCTTAATAATATTTAGACTATAAACAACAGTTTACTCTCTTGGAGCACTTCAGTTCGAGCTACAGAAGTGGCTCATGCATCTGACAGAGGAATCAAGTGGTTCCCAAGGGTTTGATGGCATCATGCATGGTTGACTTCAGTTGGACTTCAGTGGCAGAAGTTTGGAGGAGTTAATGGGACAGCTAGTGGAGTTGTGTTCTGTTTATTTTAGTTGAACTAGTTGAGATTAGTTTAATTAGCTAATCAATTAGTTATGAGTGGAGTGAATTAAATATTATTTAATTAATTAATTAGTAACTCATTATTCAACTCAAGAACACATCGGTTCACTACAGTGTATGATCAGTTCAGTGGAGACCAGTGAAAGAGGTAGATGAAAGGGTGGAGTTAGCTATCAGTTGTGACTATACTGTTGCTATTTGCAACACACAGATAGGTGGAGTAAGCCCATGAGGATTGCGCAGTTCAGGTTGGTGGTTTATCTATATAAAGAGGCCATTCCATAGCATTGAAACATGCAATAGAGGCAAGGCAATTAGTGGTGAGTTTTGAACCAGTAACATGTTCAAAACTGAGCTAGATTGTGAGTAACTTCATGAGAAAGTACTGAGTACTTGTGAGGAGTATTGTACTGAGTTGTTACTTGATTTCTCCATTATAATATACAAAATAGCTGCGGGGTTTTCAGCTATAAGCTTTCCCCATACATACTGTGTTAATGTGTATGATGATTTGATGTGTTATCGCTTGATTTTATTTCCGCATGTGTGATGATCTGAGTGGAAGAGATTATGTGTTGTGTATGAAGTTCAAATAGTATGTGACCAGGATAGTCTCGGTGAATAATTAATTATTATTCATCAAATTTCTACATGGTATCGGAGCCAAGTTGAAGCAGAGATTGATCATCACAGTGATTACAAACTTATTTCGGTAGACAGAGTCTGCATGCGGGCCAGGTAGCCTCCAGATTCATCTTTCTTCGGAAAGTGAAAGGTCTGGTAAACGCCCCTTGCAGTCGATCTCTGTGCTAGAAATAATTTTTTCTCACGATCTAGAGCAGTTGAGCTTTGAGGTGGAATTCGAAATTTTGCAGCAGTTTTGTTTTCTTGGTGCCAGTGTTGAAAATGACTTTCAACAGTTTGCGACTCAAATATGCTCTTGAAGGCAGTTCGAATTATGTTGCATGGAAGGATCACATGGAGGCAGTATTAGAAGATAATGGTCTGAAGGAGTTCATAGATACGGATGTCCAAAAGCCCACTGATCCTGCTGAAGTCGAAGTACGGCAAAAGAAGATGGCGAAGTGTCGAAGGATCCTGTTGGAGGGTGTCAAGGATCATATTGTATCCAGCCTGCATGGAAAGGCTACTCCATATTTAATGTGGAAAGCTTTGACAGATCTATTCTAGAGTAAGAGTGACCAAAGGAAGCTGGCGCTCAAAGATAAGCTCAGGAACATCAAGATGGAGAAAGGCGACAGTATCGCCAAATACCTCACGAAGTTCACTCAGTGCAGAGATGAGCTGGGAAGTGTGGGGGTGACTGTCGAAGACGAGGACATGGTCGACCTGGCTCTCCTTGGTCTTCCGAAGTCTTGGCACTCATATCAAGATAGTGTCAATGGTCGGGAGAAGCTGCTGGGATGGGAGCGCCTTTGGGCGGATCTCATACAGGAGGAGATAAGGAGGACTACTCGAGATGGATCTTCATCAAAGGGAGATGATGAAGAAATCTGCGCTTTGGTGGCCAAAGCAAAGAAGGGGAAGGGTAAGAAAACCTCTCATTCTGGTGCAAAAGGCAAGAAGCAGGATATGTCAAAAGTGAAGTGTTTTCACTGCCATTATCACGGACATTATGCTACCAATTGTCCAAAGAAGAAGAAGAACAAGCAAGCGGGAAGATCTGCAGATGCAGAAGCTTTGGCTTCACAGTTCGAGCTTGAATTTTCACTGATTGCATGCTTGGTTTCAAGTGTGCTGGGATCGGTATGGTTCTTGGACAGCGGTGCGTCATTGCATATGAGGGGAGATCGGGATTTGTTCTCAGATCTGGAGGACAAAGATTTGGGTGTGCACATCGAGATGGGTGATGATGGTAGATACAGTGCGACTGGTATCGGTACCATATCCTTTCAGAGGGAGTCTGGTAAACCCTTTGTATTGAGGGATGTCATGCATGTACCTGGATTGAAAAAGAACTTGATCTCTATGGCGATGTTAGAGGATAAGGGGTATGATGTGGTCTTCAGCGAAGGAAAAGCCTTCCTGCGCAGTAAGACTACTGGAGAGACCCGGAAGATAGGGGTTCGAACTCAGAACCTTTATCAGTTGCAGGTAGATGGCTGCGCAGCTATGGCATGCAAAGTGGGAGAAGTGGTGAGCCGGGATGATGAGGGCGAACTGTGGCACAGGAGATTGGGCCACCTTCACCATGGAGCTTTGAAGATTCTGCAGCAGATTTCTACTGGGCTTCCTAAGGGCACCCTTGCGTAGTCAGATCAGTGCAAGGGGTGTACTTTAGGGAAGTATGTGAAAGCCACCTTTCACGAGAAGGATAGTTGCGCCACGACGATCCTTGAGAGAGTTCACACAGACGTGTGTGGTCCTTTCTCAGTTGCTTCGACAGCAAAGCACAAGTATTATGTGATCTTTGTTGATGATTTCTCTCGAAAGTCCTGGATCTTCTTCATGTCGAAGAAGAGCGATACATTCGCGAAGTTCTGTGAGTTTAAAGCACTGGTCGAGAAGGAGTCGGGGAAGAAGGTGATTGCTCTAAGGAGTGATAACGGTGGTGAATTCATCTCGGCTGAATTTAAGGAGTTCTGCAGCGCAGAAGGGATTCGGAGAGAGCTCATCGCACCCCATAACCCACAGCAGAACGGGGTGGCTGAGCGGAAGAACAGAACGATCGTGGGTGCTGCACGGGCGATGGTGCATGATCAGGGCCTACCCCTTCACTTGTGGGCTGAGGCATGCAATACAGCAGTGTATGTGCAGAACCGTTGTCCTCACAAGGTTCTTGGCATGAGTACACCAGAGGAGGCTTATTCTGGCAAGAGGCTTGATATTTCCCATTTGCAGATTTTTGGTTCTCCTGTCTACATGCATGTGACGAAGGATGCGAGAAGGAAGCTGGATCCAACTGCTGAGGTTGGAATATTTGTGGGGTACACTGATACACCTCACAACTATCGGGTGTATTTTTTAGACAGTCGAAAGACTGTTGTGCGACGGGATATAAAATTTCAGGAGGAGAAAGCCATGCAGTGTTCGCTTGAGAGGGAGCTACACTTGCATGCAGATGAGGAGCTGTTAGTTCCTAAGGAGGAGCTGCCGGATGTGGATCAGCCACAAGAGGAAGTTCAGGAGGTGGAAGAAACCACCCATGTAGCGCCAACCATCAGAGGGCGCATGCGCACTACAGAAGCTGAGCGACTGGCTCGGGATGCAGAGAAGGTTGTAGGACCACCTACAGCACAGCGCAGACAGAGACAGTCACCGGATCGGTACACTGGATACATGGCTCTTATGAGTCAATGTGTTGTGGCAGAGCCATCCTCTTTTGAGGAAGCTGTGGAGGAACCCGCATGGGTTGATGCCATGATCGAAGAATATGATTCGATCATCAGGAACAGTGCATGGGAGATTGTCCCAAGACCGGTGGGGAAATCAATGGTGGGTTCGCGATGGATCTACAAGGTGAAGCAGGCAGCTGACGGGAGTGTGGAGAAGTACAAGGCGAGATTTGTCGCCCGTGGCTTTTCACAGATCGAGGGGATTGACTATGAGGATACCTTTGCACCTGTCGCAAGGTACTCTTCCATACGGACGATCCTTTCTCTCTCAGCGCAGATGGGGTGGCACATTCATCAGATGGATGTGAAGACTGCATTCCTCAATGGAGTTATTGAGGAGGAGGTGTACATAGAGCAGCTTGAAGGTTTCGAGATCTTCAGCAGTGAGTCGCATGTGTGCCGACTCAAGAGAGCACTGTACGGGCTGAAGCAAGCACCTTGTGCTTGGTACACTCGGATAGATAGCTACTTCACCGTGCTTGGATTCTCCAAGAGTGAGGTGGATCCTAACCTGTACCAGATTGTGGTGGAGGGGAAGCTGTTGATCATCGTACTGTATGTAGATGATCTGATTTTGACTGGCGATGAGCAGTTGATAGTTTCATGCAAGGAGGATCTTGCACGAGAGTTTGAGATGAAGGACTTGGGCATCCTTCATTATTTCCTGGGATTGGAGATTTGGCAGCGCAGCGGAGGACTGTTTGTTTCTCGGGGGGAAAGTATGCCGGGAGATTCCTGAGAAGGTTCAACATGCAATCTTTGCAAGCACAGTGACACTCCTCTTCCTGGTGGTTGGAGGAAGGAGGATGCTACTTCGGCGGAGGTAGTGGATGCCCTTGTCTATCGACGGCTTGATTGGTGGGAGTCGCTGCTCTTGTAAGTCAATACATGACCCGATATATGCTATGC
>JAXQQM020077944.1:0-14202 GCA_034641835.2 Pinus albicaulis
CAGACCAAGTGTTGAGATCTAGAGTGATGTTTAGGCAACAAAAGGTGATAAATGAATGAGAAAACCCTTCTATTTATAACAAAATATTGAGTTAGTCTACAGATTGGTGCATAATTAAAATATTATTAACCAAACCTAGATCCAACTTTTATGGAATATTTTATTATATTTGTTGGAGGGAAAAGGAATTTGACTTGAGTCAAATCCCTTTATTTGTAAATAATAAATAAATAAATGATTTATTTATCATTTTAAGGATGTGATTAAGTAATAATAAATAAATAAATGATTTATTTGTCATTTTAAGGATATGGTTGAGTAATAATCAAATAAATAATGATTTATTTAATTATTTAAGGGTGAATTAGTCATATTTAACAAAGAATATTATTTAAATAAGATTTAAACAATTATTCCTAGAAAATAATAAGATAAATAATGATTTATCTAATTAATTTCCTTGTTTTGGGTTAAATATAACCAAAAATATTAATTAAACTACTGTTTAAGTAATTATTTCTTGAGGAAAATCAAACAAACATATATTTATTTAATATTTCCTTATGGGGTTTCCTGTTTAGACCGTAAACAACTTAATAAAGGTGATTTACTAAGTTATTTTCATGGTGAAAGAAATTTTAATTGGAGTAAAATTGGTCTTACATGGTGTACTTGGGTCCATCTAACGATAATAGGTTAGATGACCAAAAAATGGTGTAACAAATTTCCCCCCAGCATGTGAGTGTTAGGAGCTAATCATATGACCGAAGTATGCTGTATGAACTCAATCACTAGACATCGAAGGGGCAGTCAAAGAGAGAGAAGTATAAGGTAAACCAAAGTGCTGAAAGAACTAGACCCTGAGGAGGTGACTTGCAGGTGCGATAAGTCTTTTTGAGTGAGTACCTGCTATAGGCAGCGGGGGAGGCATACCTATGCCCACCGAGGCAATAGTACAAACAATAAGGCGCCTAGAAAACCACGAAACAGAATGATGAAGTATATGATGGCATAAACATGAGCCAGATGAATAACATGATAATGAATCCCACATACATATTGTGCTCGGGATAACAGCCAGGACTTTGTACAACAATATCTGAGTACATGAGATATAAATACAACTCCAGATGCCCTTGAGAACAGGAAAGGGCTCTAAAAATCTGACTGATACATGCAAAAAGCGCTGCAAGCTGCTGAGGCCAACATCATCAAATGTATGGAGCTACATCTAAGGCTGTGATGAAGAGGTCATCCGAGTGTGTGGGCGGCTACTTGTAGGGCCACCCCCTCATGAGGGCTGAGACATCTCACACACACTCGGGAATCATTGGTGTCAGCTGCTGCATCACTGAACCATCGAGTATACGGATCATAATCATACTGAAAGGACCTGGAGCTGAGAAACAATCAAGTCAAAGGAAAACAATGAGTCCCTTTGCCTGATCTGAGGCAACGAACAAGAGTGGAAGATGGAACCAAGGTACACCGCCCTCTAGACCTCTCTTCTGGAATGAATGAGTTGATGTCGACAGAAGGAGGTCCGCCACAAGTGAGGAAATAAGGGATTCTTAACTAGGGCATGAGAGAAAATAGTAGAGTGACTGACAGATTGACACCAATGATGATGATGAAATGGAAGGGAATGAGTAGCGAATGGACGACTTCCCTTGTTAGAGCATAAAGGGCATGGATGACCTGGCAGCAACTGACACAACATCATGAGGGATAGGGGACAACTGGACTAAAGGCCATAATGTGCGACACGAAAGAGGGACCAAGCAATGCATGATGGGGGACTGTGGCGAGATGTAAAAGGGACTCAGGATATACTCCATGAAAGCAATGATGACTCAATTTGGATGCTCTAAACAAGGGTGACTCGATGGTGCTGCCACATATGAAAAGGGGCCAATGGGGACCATAAAAGCATGAGTACCAGATGGTGACTCATGACAAAAGTCGACACGAGCATGGACAAGCATGGAGGCAACATGGTGCCCCCAGTACAAGTGTTGCAAGTGAAGAAATTCGATTTTTGTAGAAGGGTGAAGTGGTGCTTCTTAGGAAAATGTGTCCCGGTGAAGTATCAAATCACTAAAAACTAACAGATACCCATTTGAGGGCTTGGTGAGATCTTTCCAATGGTATATACGGTTTGTCAAATTGTGCTATGTTTTGGTCGCAATAAGCGAAAGAAAAATTAGGGGTTTTCTTTTAATAAGGCATTTTCCTTCTAGATTCACTTATTTTTCGGTGGAGCTGCGGTGAATGTCATGACGAAAGGAGGCATTAAATCTCACGAAAATTGTAGCGGATAAACCGACCGTTGGATTTTGAGATCTATCAGTTGTAGGTAAGAGGCCTAATCCTACTCTTTCAATTCAGTGGATTGAAAGTTTAGGTTAGGTATCCAAAGCTCTTGAACAGGCCAATTTGCACTTTTTGGGGTTTGTTCTGCATCTTGGCTAGCAGGCACTGGGCAGAAAACTGTGACCTATCCCAGGAAATGACCTGGAAAATGCGACCTGTCAGAGAAAGGGGTTTTCAGTGTTGTTTTTGGCTGAGATCTGGGATTTTTATGGTTGAGGGGCATAGGTGCCCCCAAGCATGTTGTGGACATGCCAAAATTTATTTAGAAAAATGGAAATCTAAACACAGTTTAATGATGTGGTGCGCCATTTTTTTTCGGTATGGTTACGTAGTTGGAGAAAGGAAATAGATGATTACCAATCTCTACTGCATATATGAATCAAATGGACTTTGTTTATTTTTCGAGTTGGCATACATGGTGTTACTATCCCAAAGATAGGATTTTTGAGATAATGAACTAATGTTCGCCCAGAAAACCACTAGGTTGGTGAACCACGTTGTCTATGAGACTGGGTTGCTGATGAAATATGAAGGAAAGATAAGGGGTATCATTCCTAGAGTGACCTTGAAGTGATATGGGACTCTAGAGGTTCTTCTAAATGTGGAAGAATAATGGGACTAGAGTTGTCACAACAAGATTCACTATGAGAGTGGTGGAGAACTGCTTCTCCTGGGCTCTCCAATATGGGTGCCCCCCTTACCCAAACATTGGGTGTCAATGTAATGGCCATAAGGTGCATGTGATTCGAATCCATGAATTCGATGTAAGGGGGAATAAATAAAGTCACGAGTGGTGGCTTCTTCCATAATGTCATCATCGTAATATAATATGGGGCAACTAATGGAAGAAATACCACCTAACGTGGCGTAGTGACCTTACTCTTCTTCATGAGAGGAGAGGTTTGCATGTGTATCGTCACTAGGGGTGATAGAGGAGGAAGCAGACAAAGGATCTGCCTATGTGGAGACTAGGGAGGGTACCAAGGGGAGGTTGGGTGAAACATCAGGGGAGGTTTCATCGAGGACTTTCGACCAAGGACGCGTGATCTCGACATCATAGGGGGGAATGCGAAGGGAAGCATATGTGACTTCTGGTGTTGCTGAAGCAAGATGTGAGAATAGGGGAGCGGTTGACTCATTGCGCTCAGCGTAGAATTGGCGTAAGGCTTCTAAAGAGGAACGATACTCTTCGAGGTGAGGGAAAAAGTGAGTGTAGTGGCCATGGAAATCACACAAAGCACAGGGGTGATTTGTGCACAATGGTTTGAGTTTCAGGATTGAATCGGGTATAGTGACATATATCTCTGGGATATCAGCTTCCGGAAACGTCTCATTGACCATGGAATTGAGGTGAGGCAACTTCGGACAAGTATAGGTGGCATGGCCGACAACATCACACAAAGAAAACTGGGTGGTATGCTATGGAGGCTGAGAAGGGGCAGGGTTTGTTGGGGTGGCCTTGTCCTTTGACGCCCTCTTGCGAGCTTTGCCCTTATTACCCGAAGCGGTCACAACGGGAGGTGGTTCCTGTTGAGGTGAATGAGGCACTGTTGTAGTGGGAGAATTCATAGGGACCAGTTGAATCGGGGTCAAAGCAAGATAAGGTTTAGGCTGAATAGGTGGGGTGGCAGCTGGAGGGTCGAGGTACCAGATGGGAATCCCAAGAGTCAGGTTAGGAAGAGAGAGGGTGGCCATAACAGGTACAGTGTACACTCCTAGTGGGGGAGCTAGGAACAGTATCTGACTAGAGGGGTAATGACCAAGCGGGACGACTCCAAGGTGGTTGAGGCCTGGAGGAACCATTCTTGGAGGATAAAGGTGCTCATGAGTACCAGCTGAAGGTAAAGGGCCAGGAGAAGAAGGTTCAAAAGGCTGATCATAGGACATCATGAAAATCTAGTAATCGGCGGAACTAGATGGAAGAGTTTGAGTGGCCATGTATCCTTCAGGTGGTTGGGTAGCCACAAATCCCTGCTGAGGGAAAGGATCAGTAAGCACAACCGGTTGACTAGGTGCAGGGCTGGGAGGAATGGAAGGAATGGCTTGTTTTCCTCTCAAAGTTGGTTGAGACTCCCATAGTTGTCACATCTATGGCAGAAGCGGACAATCATGGGTATAATGACCATAAACACCACAACACGAACAAGGCTTGTTCGTACGAAGAGGCCTGTCCTGCTTGGACTGAGTGCCTTGTTGCTAGTTTGTAGTGTTAGGAGCACTACCTTGATTAGGTCCATGATTACCAGAGGCAGCTTGACTTTGATTGCCTTTCCTCTTCCTTTTTGAGGGAGGAGGATTAGTCATGCCCTACTGTGCGTACACCTGCCCCGGAGGGGGTGGTGGTTGCTGTTGCGGGGTTTGAGAAGGCAAGGGAGGAGGAGGTGCTAGTGCTGGAGGAGCTAGAGCACCAGGATGTGAATATGGATAATAAGGAGGATGGGTAGTAGTGTGGTAAACAGGAGGTTGGGAAAAATGAGGAGGCATGCCGTATCCTGGATATGTGCTACCGGGAGGGGGGAAAGTGCCAGAGGTGCTGGCCTCACCCTGAGAGAAACCATAGCCCATGGGAGGCTGAGCATATGGATTAAAAAGAGCTCCAAAGATACCATTGGCAGCGTGAGATGCCCCCGGTGCATTGGCACCACCAATTCTGGGAAGATCATGTAGAATGGTATAAACATAACCAGATTGAGCGTAGATCAGGTCATATTTTAACGCTATTTGGAGAGCGGCTTCTTCGGTTTGAGGAAATTGTGATACGACGTCTTTTCCGATAGGCGATAAGAGGGTCCTAAGGAACCAGTCCATGTACACATTGTCCTCGATGGGAGGGGATCAACATAGGCTCCTTCTTCTCTGCCATTCCTGAACATGTTCGGATAGGAGGGTTGCAGATGATTGACAGAAAGAGGTCAAGAGCTCGATACCAGTGTCATAACGAAGGGGAAGCTGGAAGTAAGACAAAAAATCCCAGGCCAGAGTCGCAAAGGTGGTATGGGAGGAAAGGGCCTGATCAACTTACCACTTAGAAGCTTCTCCTGTAAGTGTTCGTTGGAACAACTGAAGAGAAATAGAGTCATCGGTAATAGAATTGGACGAACACCACATGTGGAAATATCAAATATGATTTTAAGGATCTTCTCCAGCAAGTCCTTCAAACTTAGGGATGTATGAAGGGAGCTTTGTTGGCATGGAAGTCCAAGTTCTAGCGTCATGGTGTATAGGGTCATTTATCAACTGGTCCAAATCGGGGAGGCTGAGGCCTGCGATGAAAGGGAGCAAGGGTGCTACCGGGGTAGCATCCATGGCGGTCCCACTAGTGGTATTTATGGCGGGAGGGCCGGGGTTACCATCAGCATTAGGTCCTGCACCAAACATAGTGAAGGTGTTAGGGGGAGAACCAGAGGAGGGACGAGAAGGAGAACCCAAAGGACCAGAAGAAGGGTTAGTGTGCAGACTCGATAGAGGATTAACTTGAACTCTATGTGGAGGAGTAAGTCTTCCAACCGAAAACTGAGGATGAAGGCCAAGAAGTCTCTGGGATGAATGCCGTGGTGGCGCAATGGTGACGATACACACATGACACAAGGGAAAAAGAGACCAACAAGGGTAGGGAGGTGCAGGATCAAATGATTACAATGTCGAAACAAGGAAAAAGAGGTGCAGGATCAAATGATTTCAATGTTTTTAGAGTCTTTGCTTGGCGGTGTTAACCAAACCCTTTTTCACTTAGGGTGTGTGTGTAAAAGTGTGTAAATTTTAATTTTTAAACCTAGACTTTTGTAGAGAAAAGAAAAAATGTGTTGTAGAGCTGTAAATAAACCTGCAAATGACAGTATATAGGCCTATAAAAAAAAAAACAGCTAACAATACAATAATATAAACCCAAGGAGGTGGGTCTCTCAACAACTCGTCTATAGGTGAGAAAAAAACTAATCTAAACACAATAAAAAAGGTTAATAGATCTTGGGTCAAGAGGGACAGAGATCTAAAAAAAAATATATGGTGGAAAGTGGTGCAAAAAATAGCAACAAATCAGAGGAAATTTTATGTAAAAAGAGGTGGCGAAAGGCTATCTCTAGGAGGTAAGCGAAGTGCCCCCTAAGGGAAAACCCAAACAAAGCTAGAGGAGATTTGAATGGATAACAAGCCAATCTGAAATGGATATGAAGATGAGGTATCAGATCTGAAAAAAGGGATGAAGACTCTGAAATTTCAGACAACCTGCAATAGCAAACACTCTTCCACAAAAAGTGGAGGGTACTGAAGCCCTAGGGGACTAGGTACCCACTTAGTTGAGTGAAACAAAACCAGTACGAGTCCAAAATGGGTGGAGATGGAGGTCAGACAACCCTAAACAGAGGCTCAGCAGAACCCAAAAAACTTTCATAAAAATCCCTGCAGAAAGTCCAAGTCGCAGTTTTTGGCATGTTTTCAGTAGAGGTCGCACTTTTTTGGCTGTAAAGTGTGCCCTGGAGGTCCAGGTCGCAAGTTTTGGGCAGCAAAGTGCGACCTGTACTTCCAGTACTTTCGGCGGCAAGTTTCAGAAAAAAATTTCATCTCAACTACGGCTGATGTCGTTCACCTGCGCAATGGGTCTGAAAACACGCGGAAGTTAGAATTTTTATTTTTTTATGGTTTTATGGGTTAAAAACAACATCAAGAATAAGAAAAACAAGGGGCTGAAGAGAAATCCTAGGGTTTGAAGCAGCTGGATATGTAAGGATCAGAAAAATGACAGCGGTCATAATGGTAAACCCATGTGGAGTCGCCAGTTGTTAGTATGAATCTTTATTCGAAGTGTACGAAAAAATACCACTTTAGCTACGCATAACTTATAACCCTAACAGCAGAAATGACTGCTAATATCTTTAGATCTGCAATTAGATGATCAAGACAAATGCTGCAAAAATCTAGATCTATGCATTACAAGACATTAAACAGTAGAAAAATAAGATTTACTCCATAGATCCAATAGACAAGGCAAGAATATATCCAATGAATAATTTTATTAATGGGACCTGGGAGGAAAACACAAGACAGTGTTCCTTGTTCTCCTTAATGGGATGGGTTCTTGTGAGTCCTCAGCACTTCAGATTTAGAACTTCTCTCTCTTGATGGTGTAGAAAACTTTGACAAAAATGGAAAATTATGGCTATGATAATGGATCAATAGCCAGACCAAGTGTTGAGATCCAGAGTGATCTTTAGGCAACAAAAGGTGACAAATGAATGGGAAAACTCTTCTATTTATAACAAAATATTGAGTTAGTCTAGAGATTGGTGCATAATTAAAATATTATTAACCAAATATAGATCCAACATTTATGGAATATTTTATTATATTTGTTGGAGGGAAAAGGGATTTGACTTGAGTCAAATCCCCTTATTTGTAAATAATAAATAAATAAATGATTTATTTATCATTTTAATGATGTGATTAAGCAATAATAAATAAATGATTTATTTATCATTTTAAGGATATGGTTGAGTAATAATCGAATAAATAATGATTTATTTAATCATTTAAGGGTGAATTAGTCATATTTAACAAATAATATTATTTAAATAGATTTAAACAATTATTCTTTAGAAAATAATAAGATAAATAATGATTTATCTAATTAATTTCCTTGTTTTGGGTTAAATATAGCCAGAAATATTAATTAAACTTCTGTTTAACTAATTATTTCGTGAGGAAAATTAAACAAATGTATATTTTATTTAATATTTCCTTATGGGGTTTCCTCTTTAGACCATAAACAACTTAATAAAGGTGATTTACTAAGTTATTTTCATATTGAAAGAAATTTTACTTGGAGTAAAATTGGTCTTACATGGTGTAATTGGGTCCATCTAATGATAATAGGTCAGATGACCAAAAAATGGTGTAACAACAAATTACTCTATTCCGAGTTGAGGATATTTTGGATGGTTTCTACTTGTCGAGATTTTTCCGTTGATATATGGCATGCCACATAATTCTTCACGGTTTGAGAGATATTCGTGTTTGAAGTTAGTAACCCCAGTCAGTGGGCTAAAACCCGATGGAGATGTGGCATGACCCTAATCATTGGTTGTGGTCATTGAATTGTCAATAATTAATAATTTTTTGAGCTCCTCAAATCCCTCCAACTTTAACTTGTTGAATACCCTCTCAACCTAAGAATTTATATAAATTGTGACCCTCATATCCTCCTCATGTAAGGATTTCACTACTTATAACAGGTCATCGTGGAATTTTCACTATAATTTTTTCCTACAAAGCTTCAGATGTTGAAACTAAAAACCCATTTGGGAAAAATCTTGATGAAGCTCATGTCAGAATTTCAGATATTTGTTTGCTATATTTTCTGAGATATGATATGAGGAATTTAGGGTTTTTGCAGGCTCCCAAATTTCATGTCAAAGAGGTGACCTTGGGAAAATTGTCATAACGTTCTCTCTGAGCATTGGATTAAAATTTCATAAAAAGTGACAGAAAGAGGACAGAATTTAGTTTTTTGTACACCGTTTTCAGGACCAAAGGTTGAAACAAAGACATGTGGCACTTCGTACAAGTTCGCTCTACTGAACCAGTCTATAATCAGGTCATCGTAGGAGATTTTGCATAAATATTTCTTGAAGAATCCAATGTTGATCAGACCTACAAGGTTAGAAAGAGGAATTAGAGGGCTACCATCGGACGAAATTTCATACCTTGGAGATATTAAATTACACAAATACAATAGATTCAATATCGAGCTTATAGAAGGCAAGAAAAAATATGCATTCAAGGATCACTGCAATAAGGACAACACATCAAAAGTCAAGGGTATGTCTACTACAACAAGGTATGTATGATTAGTGTTTGAATTTTAATTTGAATATCACGTCTGACATGCATTTTTGCAGGACAGTGTAAGTATTTTTTATGTATGTTTGATTGGGTTTTGTTCATAAATATTGAACGTATTTACATTTTAATTTTGAATATTTCTCTGACATATGGTTTGCAGGACAGTGTAAGTATTTTGTTTGTATATTGGTTTGGGTCTTGCATGTGCATGAAGGAGGAAAAAATAGGACAACTCAGACACATGCTAGAAGGACACTACAATGCCAAAGTACCATTACTTGAAGCAAGCACAACAATACCTCAGTAGCTCCTAGTGTTCAAAGAAGCATTGTCAAGTCAAGTATCAGGTCATGTCAAAATTTAGTATTGTAAAATCATGATTGTAAAATTGTGTAAGTGTCATTATTGTAAAAGAGTCAATCTGCCTAGAGTTGGAGAGGCATTGTTGGGAGGTATAAGTGTCATTGTTGGATAATTTTATGGTTGGTTTGTAGGTCATAATGTGATTGATTGATTGGTCTAGTTCAAGAAAATCATTGTTGTTGGACAGAATTGTGAATTACGGATAAAACACACTTCCCTAGACAGGTTCCAATCTAGAACAACAGGTTAAAGATTATACGACTACTTTTCCTAACTAAGAACAGACACACAGAATGGATTAGAGGCTTACTTGGAATTCAAGCACTTCCAAATGATTCCTTCTGTCGTTTCCGTTGTAGCTTCAAATTCCAGCCGGTTATGCAAAATATTTCCTGCAAGAATGAACACTAAACAGCAAAATATAGCAATAATACATATGTCTATTCAAGTTATTTTGCTAAATCAATAAATAATAAACCATATACATCAACTAAGATCTTGAAATATGGAAAATCAAAGCCAATAAAGATGCATATAGGGAAAAGTAAGTTGTACTCTTTATTAATGATAGAAGGGGAGGTTACAACCTAGTGACTGATTTGAAGTGACCATCTCCAGCACCATCCCAACCTCATCACAGTATAAATCTCTCCAGCATCTTGTTACACAAATCTTCTTCTTAATTGAAATTCCACTAGCATTTCTCTACTCAAATTCTTCCTTACCAAGCACTAGGATCTGTGTTCAATTTATAGAGGAGCTGAAGGTAGTTTTACAATCAATGACTTTGCAATAATAGGCAAGACATGTTCCCAATCTTGTAGATGTCAAATGGACACTTGGATTCGAAGCTTGACACATGTGAACTCTTCTAGAAGGCACTGGCCAAGTGGAGATTTCGGAACAATGATAATTTCGCTCCCAATGTGACCAATGCACCTGTGAATGTCGGGAAGTGCTTTGCAAAGCATCCTTGCATGGGGCTACCTACATATGCAATGCACTTAGTCCCTTTAGAGGCAGTGTTGATGAGCTCTCACATGATATATTATAAACTTCAAATTTTGGAAACCTTTGTAGATGAAAGTCTTTGAATGATATGTCTTATTCTCTGTCTTAGGGAACATGGCAACTGAAATGATAGGGAATAATAGGCCCTTAATCATTGGTTCTGGAGATGATGCCCAATTAACCAGGTCATTGGGAATGGCACCCAAATTTACCTATAACAATTTCCCCCTAAAGCATGAAGTCAAAATAATAATAATAACATTTAATTGAGATGCTTTACACTGTGATGGGCTAGAGATGAAGCGGAGTGGTCACCTGCATCAATCTTAAAATACATTACATCATGATATATCCTCTTTGATCATAATTTCTAAGGGTAGGCATTCCCATGTTCAGCACATAAACAATCTAATTACATGTACATAATTCAGAAATTCATCTTCATTGGAATGTTGCCCAATGCAGACATGCCTACAGGTATAGGCCCATGTTTGGATGACGATCTGTATGTAAGGTCATCATATAGATTATGTGTACAACAATCCTAAAATCACAGCCCGAATGGATGAAACTAGATCCAGGGTCTTCTTATCTCGTTCACTCGATCATTCAGGTAAAAGTTTAGCCGTGCGAATATATGATTTGTAGTCGAACATGGAAATACATTTTTTGATTATCAGCCAATGATGTGAGTTATTAAAAAACGCGAGAGAACCACCATTAATTTCAATGGCCCTCAACGTACTGCAGTACATTTCATAAGGCGTGAATAGATGATTTGATGTCGAACGCCAAACAAAATATTTCGGTCAAAGGTCCGAAAGCGAGGATCTTGTCGATGTTGTAACAAGCCTCATGGTACTAGAATCTGATGTTTCTAAGTCAACTTCCTGGATATTGATTTTTCATCGACAGGAAGTCACCTTATTATGAAACGGGAGTTACTAATTTTGGAGACAAAGGTATGACTTGATATAGCAATTTTTAGGGATGACAGTCATGAGAATGAAGGTTTATGAGTATTGCAGAAGGATGAGTATTCACTGGATGACTTCTCTTGAACATATCGGCGACACTGAGATGAGTTGGCAGCATTGACCCAAAACCGAAGTGAAGGTATGATTAACCATAGGTATGAATGAACCTTCAATAATATTACCCAACCCAAACAGTCACGGACATGGAGTGAAGGAAGTGTCATGTTCAAGAGTGACTTGCTACCATAAAGAATTCTGCTCACTTTTCCCAAATTTTCCCTGGTCATTTTTCGACCAGTACCTCTTTATTTTTTAACAAGCTTGAGGAGGATAACATTTGCTTGATCTAGAATTCAACCCTTCGGGCGAATAAAGTATCTCTATTTAATAATTTAATGAGTCTAGCAATGAATGAAACTCGATTCTTGCCATGATCGACAAGCTCGTCGTTATTTTATGTTTTAACGAGCTTAACGATAGTGATAGCCCGGTCCTTTTTCATATTTAGAGAGTTTGAAAAAGAGGACAAAAGAAAACTCCATAATTACTTTTTCATAAATTTGTCACTCGGTTCCAAAAAAGCATAAAATAATATCTGATAGAACCTCTTTGGTCATGTTTAACCAAGGTATTCCTTTTTCATAAATAATCTATCTCAATCTAGAAAAGGGTTAAAATTATACTGAGTAGATATCGATTCATTTACTTTTACGAGCTCGAAAATACAAGTGCTCGGAAATCTTTTCACATTATCAGATTCTGAAAAGAGTTGAAAGAAGACTTCAAGGGTTACTTTTTCGATGTTATCGAAGCTCGAAAAAGAGATAAAAGTGCGCTTCAAATCTCGAAAAATAAGGAGAAAAAGTATGCTTTGTGGTCAAATCATTCTTGAAATAAATCTGCACGACTAATATGTTCGTCAATTGTAAGACCTGTTTTAGAGCAACATCAAATGGATTAAAATTACCTGATTCATGATAAAAACATAATAAAACTATAGTCATATCAATAAATGTAATTTTCAAATAATTAAATGACTATTAAAAGTAGTTTCACTATTCATTTTTACCATTCCATAGTTACCATTTTCATTTTGGAGCTCTGAACCTGATTTTTCCCCCGAACTTCAGCTGTTGATTACGATTGTTTTTGTGGATGGATTTCATTTCCGTTTGATCCAAGTTAGTGCCATGAACCTCCTCTTTCCTTTAGTATTCATTTCATTTCCAATTTCTAAAAGAATTCACGGTTTTAAGGCCCCTAGGGTAAATTCTGCCCAAAAAGAGGGCAACGCACCCCTGAATGTCGAAACCTGCATTGCATAGCAAGTACAGTGAATGCTACTTGCACATGCAATGCACTATCTCTTGTTAGGGAGTGCGTTGGGCGCAAAATATATTTTTTTTATTTTCATATTATGCTCAAAATTTGCCTAGTTTTTTGTAATGAATGGAATGTAATGGATCTTATGGTTGTATTTCATGTTTCCGTCGAATTACAATGACGATTAAATGGAGGGAAAGAGAACATGAAGAACAGGATATGATTGCCCTAAATGATCTGGGTACAGTAAGAGCCCTAAGAGTTTGTGGGCTTCTTAAGTACTTCAATTTGTCAGGGATGAGGCAACAAATAGAACTCTTGGAGTTCTTAGTTCGAGCATGGGATCCAGCTATTGAGGCATTTCATATTAAGAACCAAGTGGTTCCCATAACAGTCAAGGATGTATACTTTCTCACAAGTTTTTCAAGGAGAGGCTTGCCTATTTCACTCTCAGGGTCTATTGTTGGAGGGGAGACTGTGAGAGATTATTTTCTACAACATTACTATCCAAGGGCAGAGCCAAGAAAAGATGGAAAGATAAACATCTGGGATGTTAGATATTTGCCTTTGAGAACTATCATTTTCATGATCACTAAACTTGCTGGCACCGTTACACTACATGTAGCGAATAGATCGTATATGCAGTACGTGCTAGAGTGCTTGGAGCCAACAGTATTCAACTAGTTTAAAGTTGTTCTTTCTTAGATAAAGGAACAATTGAACAAAGCAAAGGGAGGAAGGAAGAAAATTTTCAGTTATGGTTCAATCCTTATATCCTTCACTTTAGAATAGATTCCACTGATGCAGCCACAACATGTGACACTAGATATAGCTAGTCCTAGAGATCCGAGGATGCAGAGATGGGTAGAACTCATGGGTCTACATGCAGGCCAATCTACCATTGTGTTGCCGACTATGTTCTTCACCTGGTTTTTGGAACAGATTGTTGCCATCGATGAGTATGCACACACAGGCATTGATTTCTGTGGAGATCCAGATTTAGCATTACCAGAAGGCACTCAGTGGGGTGCAATGGGTAAGAATTTTTTGACCATATTTTTTATTTTCCTAAGGTTTATACAATCTTTTTGTATTTTTGATGTTTTCCCAAGACTAAACTAATTGTTTTATGTAATGCAAATGTTGGTCGTGTTCAACCAGTATAGGAACCAGAGCGCAAAGCAGATGCACCAGCAGAGAGGTTTGTTGGGAGAGCAGTCTTTCAGGACCTTGATATGGCTGAGATTTTGTCTGAGCTATGACAGCACATAGAGGGGTTGACCTTCGCGATTCCAAATTATCAGATCGAAGAGTTACC